>JAQJVL010000667.1:0-55000 GCA_035578905.1 Stictocephala bisonia | reverse complement strand
TTTAGTTGTTTACAAGACTATCTCCAACTCTAATTGCCAATCTTGGACTTGATCCAGAGAAGATTCAACGCTTTCAGCTGTTTATCAATTACATCGCTGCCAAGTGTACTTCACTGGATCAGTTGGACGGTGCCTAAGGGATGTATACCTTAACTCTCCTTTAAGTTTAAGTTATATTTATTTAACATAGAGTAAATGATCCAACCACTACATCATAGATTGTTTTGATCATGGAACTAATGAATGCTGTACGTACAGTTTTTTTTTTTAACTATAAACATAAACTAAACACGCATATTCACATGTATATATGATTCTCAGGTACAGTGGTAGTGAACCACCTACCCACACACACACGTACAGTGATAGTGAAACACCCATCCGCCCACACACGTACAGTGGTAGTGAACCACCCACCCACCCACACACGTACAGTGATAGTGAACCACCCAACCACCCACACACGTACAGTGATAGTGAAATACCCACCCGCACACACACGTACAGTGATAGTGAACCACCCACCCGCACACACACGTACAGTGATAGTGAATCACCCACCTGGCCACACACGTACAGTTATTGAACAAATAAATATGAATCGTAAGTTCAAAATTCTATGAAAATGGTTAATTTTTTTAAAGAAAAAAACTGTGATTGAGTAATGAGTATTTGTTCACTATTAGTATAAGACGAAAGAACCAATATACATTTATAATTTGATTAATAGATCACAAGTTCTTAGTTCAAATATCATATTTTATAGGTCTTACACTTTTTTATCATTTAAAGGTCTATGCAATAATTACTATGAAGGCGCCCATAAAAAGCTAATCTTTAGTGCCTACACTTATGTTGATGCAAGTCCCGCATTACAAGCATGTAGCTAAATCACGTTTGCGCCGTCGTTTGTTGAGAAATCTGAAATAAAATGTTTGGTAGGGAATTTTATTAGGGGTATGTAGGGATGAGATATTAATACCAATGCGTTATTATTGGTCAAACACGTCCTAAGAATAGTGTTATAAAATACCCTGTATAATATGGGTTTCCTGGGCTTAATTACTTATTAGAGGCTCTCCATATTTCATCAGGTATAAGTTTACTTTCTTTAAACTGTGGAATGATCAACTCATTATAATTAATTGACTGAACACAAACAAAATATTCATATTTATAACACACAACAACATTACCCAATAAATGACAGTAATAAACTAATGTTGGATATTTATTAAACTTTGGACTAATATTAAATTTAAACCAGTGATTCAAACTCAAGAGCAGTGCACTTTGAAACCGACAGTAGGCACCTATAATTCAAATTAAGTTGAACAGCCAGCTTGTTGTAGGTTCACATCAAGGCTAGTAAATAGGGCGTTAGCCCAGCTAAATTTGTACACACAGTATTTGTGACGTCAACGCTAGACCCTCGAGTATGGAAAACCCACCCTCCCAATATACTTAGATTGGTATTTGCCCACCCACCCTCCCATATACGTAGAGTGGTATTTGCCCACCCACCCTCCTATACACGGACAGTGGTACTGACCCACCCACACACCCATATACGTACAATGGTATTGGGTGTTATAAAATACCCTGTATGATATGGGTTTCCTGGGCTGAATTACTTAATAGAGACTCTCCATATTCCATCAGGCATAAGTTATTTATATGAGAATAACTCATATAAATTTGTATCACTACTCAGATATATTAGGTCTACTGGCTTACTCATACAACGGAGGAGACAACAACATCAAAAGTTCATGTATACGGTTGGAAAAAATATGGAAATGCATTTAAAACAACTTTATGTTTTTCCATAGGTAATTTGATAATTTATTTTTTTAATTGTGTTCCATAAAATATAAATTTTGATCAGAATAATTTACTTAAAACCGTTAAATAATGGAGAAACAACATTATTCAACTTAGTTACTTTGACATTCAAATGACCGCTACTCTGGAAAGGGTAAATCTTTTGAAGTTCAGTTTACGAAAATAAATTTATCTTGAATAGACCTTTCATTTGATACCAAACTCGACCAAGGCTTACGTTGAAGATTTTCGTTCAACTCCTCGTGGGTCGTCCCCTGCAACGATGAAATGTCATTAATGGCGTCGAAAAGTATATTTTTTGTAACCATGATCATGTACAAGATTTCATTTTTACAAGTGAAGTCATACAAAATTTGTGAAAGCGTTTCCATATTTTTTCTCCCTATATATTATTAATATACTCTTTCAACCAAATATAATAATTGTACAAACTGCTTGTCAAATGTTTACAGATGTCATTTATAGCAAAATAATTAATTACACTTTAGTTTTTCTTTTTTAGTTTAACTTAGACTAAGTTGGTTGGTGTAAGTTTTTTGCCCGCTATATTATAAAAATGTTCATAAAATATATCACAAGGTTTGTTAATAAGTTATGTAAATTGAAAGGCCAAACTAGTCACTTTAGGAAGCAATATCTTCAAAAAAGAAATTTGTTTGTGTTTTTAACCTTCAAGACATTTATTACTTATAAGAAAGCCAACACTTTGTTCAAAATTATTTCAAAAATAATATTTGATCGACTTGTTCATACTAACCTCGAGTGCTACTCCCGATACGTGACTTGATCAACTTTAGCACGAAGATCAAAACCCCACTTTAGAATGTCAAAACACATCTCAATATTCAGCATAGATGGCCCTATATATATCCCTAAGTTTGATTCCTTCTAAAATTACAAAGCTCTAAGCATGGAACCTCTTTTAAATAACGCTGGAAATAAAAATAAATTGGAATAAAAGTCTTATAAGTTCTGACATTGACCTAATCTATATATATAAAAGGCAAAGCCCTGGCTGACTCACTCACTCATAATCACTCATCACTATTTCTCCCATGAAGGTAGAAAGCTGTTTTTGATAATAAGAAAAGATATCACAAGCCGACAGCTCTTGCTTCGCTAAAGGGTGGTTCTCTGCGTTTGCTAACCATTCCCTCCGTGGCTCTCTGTAAACCATTACATTAGGGTAACGTAAAGTAATGCCATGTTAGTAGAAATAACCTTAAACATTTCACAGTGAAAATCAAATTACCAAGGTTTTGTGTCATGTTTACGTTTGTTGAATCAACTGTTTGAAATAAATAATTAATATCTTGACGATCGACATTTTACTAATGAATAATGAAATAATAAAATCTGCACTAGAGTGCAGTGTAGAGTGTAACCCAGCTACTTAGTGACAAATTATTGAGGGGATTATAGACGATAGGTTCGATGCTCGGTTCTCTTAATACCGGCATGGTAACCGCTCAATTGCTGCTATCGACTTGGACACTAGTAAAGAACTCGGGGTGTCGGTAGTTAAGATTCAGATATTGTGAAGGAAAGAGAACTGAGTGTAAGGCTTGACAGCTAGCTGGGAATCAGACCAAAACTACGTGGTTCGGAGTCTACGTAAATCTGTAGGTCTCTTAGTTGCCCTGGCTCTTTGGCTACTAATAAATGGCTCTTTTTGAGGAACATTCCACCTAAGTTAGTAACATGACTACACTCATTCATCTACACTCATCACACTCATTCGCCCCTCATATTCGCCCATGTATTGACGATCGGCGTCTTAATAATGAATAATAAAATTAGACTCTTGTGAAAAAAAAAAGAAAAGGAAACGTTTAGGGAATAATTCTACCCATTAAGAATGGACTTTCGACTAATCCTTTTTTATTGGGTCTCTATGATCTTTTGTACCATAGAGACCCAAGTTTATAGGGAAGTTCTTTTGTAACTTCCCTCTCAATATTATCAAAATCGGTTCATTGGCTCCAGTATCGTGATAAGTAATAAGTGAGTAAATCGTTTTTGAATTACGTATATTTAGATAGTTCCATACAAATGATAATTTGTTGTTTAAGAAGACGTAGTGAAATAGACTGTTAAATAAAGTGGCAGTGGTTTTATATAGCTTTCACAGAGTTAAACTTAACTATTGAATAACCATTTGTTCACGTAACTTTGATGGTTTCTTCAACATTCAATCTCATCTATATAATGTGGAGTATCACTCCGCCGTCTCAGTTCAAATACCCTGACTCGGCTCCGAATTGAATGGCATCAATTGACAACTCCCAAGAGGGTTTCTTGTCGTGTTAAGTAATAACCCTTTGTTATTTTCATGCTACAAAGATAAAACTACTGAATAAAGATTTTGTTTTTTATTAAACTACAACAATTTGTATATTTTTAGAAGATAAGTATATTTATTTTTAATAAGTGGCCTCAAGTCATTAATTAAACTCCCAATTCTTGCTGAAGCAAAATCAACCAACTGAGTTGCATAAGGGAAATTTGTCATATAAACCAAATACTAATAACACCATACTATCAAAATTTACATTATCTTTTAAAAACTATCAATATATTTTTCCTCAGTTTTATCCGTTTTTAAACCAAGCTATAAATTGACTTTGATCCCTATAAAATTCCCTGACTATAACATTTCCCATACATCCCATTTCCTTACTATCACATTTTCTATCCATCACATTCCTTAACTATCATATTTTCCATACATCCCATTCCCTTACTATCACATGTCCTAACCATCACATTCCTTAACTATCACTTTTCCCATACATTCCTTTCCCTTACTATCACATTGCATATCCATTACATTCCTTAACTATCACATTTCCCATACATACCATTCCCTTACTATCACATATACTATCCATAACATTCCCTTACTATTACATGTCCTATCCATCACATTCCTGAACTATCACATTTCCCAACCATCCCATTCCCTTACTATTACATGTCCCATCCATCACATTCCTGAACTATCACATTTCCCACCCATCCCATTCCATTACTATCATATTGCATATCCATCACATTCCTTAACTATCACATTTCCCATACATTCCATTCCCTTACTACCACATGTCCTATCCATCACATTCGTTGACTATCATATTTCCCATACATCCTTTTCCCTTACTATCACATACCTGAACTATCACATTTCCCACTCATACCATTCCCTTACTATCACATGTCCTACCTATCACATTCCTTAACTATCACCTTTCCCACCCATCCCATTCCCTTACTATCACATTCCTTAACTATCACATTCCCCATACATCTCATTCCCTTTCTATCACATTTCTTACCTATCACATTCTTTATCTATCACATTCTTTATCTATCACATTCCCCACACGTCCCATTCCCTTACTATCAAATTCCATTTCATGACATTGTCTAAATATCACATTCCTTCCCTAGTACATTCTTTACATATAGCATTATTTATCACGTGTCCCACATATCACTTTTTATAACTATCAAATTTCACATTCATTATATTCTTTACATATTAAATTCCTATATAACACATTCTCCCACATTAAATTTCCTACCTAACAAATTCCCTGTCAGTAAAATACCCTACCCATCACATTTCCTAACTACCACATTTCAACGCATCATATCCCTTTGTAATATATACTCCCAACCTGTCACTTTCTCTCCAATCAAAGTTTCTACCAGTCACATTCCTCACCCATAACATCTCTAGATATCACATTCCCTATCCAACATGTTCTTATTTATCACATATCCTACCTATCATATTCCCTATCTATTAAAATCTCTACCCATCACATTCCATTCCTGTAACATTTCCTAATAAACGTATTCTTCATTATTTTACAATTGACGGCGAAAACGTGATTTAGGTACAGGTTTGTAATGCGGGAAATGCCTCATTATTTGTGCAGGCGCTGAAGTTCTCCTTTTTACTTACAGATATGCCTGGCTATTATTTGTCATACTGAGCTTTCAATGACAAAAGTGAAAGTTTTCTAAAAATACTCTTTTACATTATAAACTTAGTTTTTGTTCAAATGCACCGTTAAAGTTAATACTTATATTAATATTTATTATGTAATAGTGGGTACTACACGCAGACACTGTTAGGTGAATTTATGAGCAATAAAGTTAACTCTCCTTATAGCCCTATATTGTCACACAAATGTCAACTAATACTATCGTGTATAACATTGACACATAGATGAGAGAGATAGTTGTAACTCAATTGTGATTCTACTGAGATGTCGTCTAGAACAGGACCATAAGTATTGACACAACGTAATGTGTGGCATTTGTTAACAACTTATTTTGATAATACAAGGGCTTAGATATTATTGTTTTAGTTTTACTGCGAATATAATGAGTATGAGATGAAACATTACAGTAGGCCACAACAGAGCAATGTATCGAGCCAAAGTAATGCTTATATTCAGTATTAACATATTCTTTATTTCTTTGTTGCTAATTGCATAGCCAAAATACCATTACCACGCACCAAATTACTTACTGCCTAGAGTTTTCGTTCACTGCATGGACACTATCTTGTTCTAAATGAAAGAATAAGAGAATTTGTTAGTAAAACTAGTTTTTAATTTCTTTTGGAAATATATTTATTGCAAAAAATTAATTTTAGTGTTACATAACACATCTTTAATGAAATTTAAGTACAAGAAGACATATATATGATGGTGATCGATGTCGACGAATAATGGTTTCCATCATCAGACCAGAGAGATTAACAAAGGAATTTTATTTGACTAAGAAGCAAAATACAGGGTAGAAAAAATATAGAAACGCTTTCACAGCTTTTGTATGACTCCATTTGTAAAAGTGAGATCTTGTACATGATCATGGTTACAAAGAACATAATTTTTGACACCATTAGCGACATTTTATCTTTTTCATGGGAACGGCCCACGAGGAGTTGGGTGAAAATCTTCAATGGAAGCCTAGGTCGAGTTTGGTATCACATGAAAGGTATAGTAAAGAGAAATAATTGCCTCCAACCGGACTTGGAAAGAATTATCCTTTCCAGAGTAGCGGCCATTTGAATTTCAAATAAACTAATTTGAACAAATTATTTCTCCGCTAATTAACGGTTTCAAGTAAATAACTATCATCAAGCATTATACTTAATGGAACAAAATTAGATAAAAAAAATAATTATCACATTATCTATGGAAAAAATAACGTTGTTGGGAAAGCGTTTTAATATTTTTACCACCCTGTATATAAAATTATTATATTAATATACGTAGTAAATTTGTTAATTAATGTATCGACCACCCTTTAGTATACTCTTACTCTTATTAGGAATTGAGTAAGAGGCTATAAAGTTGAAATTGATTACCACTCTGAGGATTTTATAGAGGTTGAAGCAATTGTCGTAAACGAAAACAGATGCTGATTACAGTTTCCACACAGACTTAGCGAGTAAAACGACGAGACTAACTTCATGTGTGATGAAATATAACGTCTTTGGTCTCTAAAAATGTGGAGGTATAAATATTCTAGAACATCTGGTCGGTAGCATAGTTGGTTCTCAGTTCAACCCAATCAGAGTCGTAACACATTTTGAAATGAATCAGCTGATAGCCAACAGCTGTTTATTTGATGTTGGACTATTAATGATACTTTATTTAACAGTTAATGAATAAGTAGGCCTTTAACAGTGACTACAACACTCATTTGAAAGCTATATTCACCCATATCTTGACGTTTGGAAAATTAATAAATTGTAAAAATGGCTAGAGATAGCAAACATTCATTAAAATAAAAATATTTGATGCAGCCCTAGAGGTTAATTTACCTTATATTTCCATAGATTTTACATGTAAATGGTTATGTTTACATCTTTTTACGAATAATTGACGTTTTTATTTGGAAAAATATTACTTCGATATTTTTAGGTGCGTGGCAAGACTATGCGTATTTTTGTATAGCTTATAAAATTTAGAATAACATCTGTTACATGTTCTTGAATTATTAAATAGGTGTGGAACTAAAATATTAAATATATCTTTTAATAAAATACCAATTAATATTAAAAAAAGTTTAAATATAATTGGAAAGTAATTAAATCTATTGTGGCTGAGGGAGTTGAATTTATTCACAAGCTAATGTGATGAACATTTCCACTGCAGGGATACTGAATTATAAATGTCATGCTCTATTTCACGAAAGACTTCCAACTTCTCCATTTTTTTTACTTTTTAAATATTTTCTATACTTCAGATAAAACTTTCAATGGGTCAGTTTACTTGAGATGTAAATTGTAACTAAAATACATTAATGTATATATATTTTTTTAAAAACATAACACGTATTCATTTAGTACGTTTAGGATTGTTACAAACTTCTTTCTGCCGCGTTATATAGTAGTAAAAATGTTTAAAAATTCCAAATAATAAATACACATATGCCCTACTCTAAAACAAGACGAATACTCTCTCACACGACATCACTTGTGTCGTTTATTAGATTATCTTTAAAAATAAAGAAAGAGAGAGAGAGAGAGAGAGAGAGAGAGAGAGAGAGAGAGAGAGAGAGAGAGAGAGAGAGAGAGAGAGAGAGAGAGAGAGAGAGAGAGAGAGAGAGAGAGAGAGAGAGAGAGAGAGAGAGAGAGAGAGAGAGAGAGAGAGAGAGAGAGAGAGAGAGAGAGAGAGAGAGAGAGAGAGAGAGAGAGAGAGAGAGAGAGAGAGAGAGAGAGAGAGAGAGAGAGAGACCGATCTTCTTGACCTTATTCTGCCCATTCCTCATAGACTATTGATCTGTGTGAGGATCTTATTCAGACAGAGTAATGGGGCGAGCCAGTACAGTGAATATTAGTTGAATATTACTGATAAATCTTCCATTCTAGGCCGGATTCGAACCAGCGCTATTTCTAACTCAAGCTCAAAGTCCTGACGCCTTAGACTACTCGGCCACCGGCTCAACCAAATCTACAATTCAGTTCAAAATAGCCTCTTTGTTTACAATCCAGAGAGGTTTTACTGATTCCTGCTCTTTACTAGATACGCTTTCCAAAATGTCCTACACTGTGTAACATGAAAACAACTCAAATACTGTCTGGAACAATGTCACTTGAGAACGTTAATGTTGTTTGTTGGATTATCTTCGACTCAGTTCAAAATAGTCACTTTGTTTACAATCCAGAGAGGTTTTACTGTTTCCTGCTCTTTACTAGATACACTTGCCAAATGTCCTACATTGTGTCACTTGAAAACAACTCAAATACTGTCTGGGACAATGTCACTTGAGAACGTTAATGTTGTTTGTTGGACTATCTTCGACTCAGTTCAAAATTGTCAGTTTTTTACAATCTAGAGAAGTTTTACTGTTTCCTGCTCTTGACTAGATGTAGTTTCCTGTGACACTTGAAAGTAACTTTATGTGCACCAAGGTTTTCTAGTTTGAAGTATGTCACTGTTTTAATCCTTGTACAGCCATTAATGAAGAAATTGGCAAATATTATATGAAATCGATGGGTTCATTATTTAACCATGAACCTGAATGTACAATTTTTGCTTCTTAATCCACAAAATGGAGTCAGAATATTACATTTATTATGCATTATACGTGTTCGTAAGTATGGTAAATTTAAACTAACAAAATTATTACTATAAGGTTAGATAGGTAATATTGTCATGAAAAATAATCAGTTTATCTACGGGTAAATGTTGATTTGATTTAAATATATAATATTGGATGTACTCCTTCAATATGGGGCCTGACAAATTAAATTATATGTTGACATATTTTAATTAGTTTCAACTTCCAAGAATTATTTATCCATTACAAACAGGGGCTTGTTATCACCTATATGTCTCAGATCCTGCCACCGGGCAGTTAAATGTTCAAGGGTCCAAAAGAGCACTCGGGCACAAACATACTACTGTCGAAAGTGGAGCTAAACTAGTTAGGGTGACAACAATATAAATATATATTCTTGTTTATGTTTTTAATTGACATAGAGTTAGAATTGTTTTCACTCTATAGTGAAACATATGTGTTTAACCATCAGAGAGTTACAGTAGTAATATATTAACTAAAATTACAACTATGACAACAAAGGTATTATATTTTTAACTCTCTCGTCTAACAAATGTGTTTAACCACCATAGAGTTACATTAGTTATACAGTAACTAACTAAAATTACAACTATGACAATAAACGTGTAATATTCGTGACTCTCTCGTCTAACAAATGTGTTTACCCATCAGAGAGTTACGTTAGTTATACAGTAACTAACTAAAATTACAACTATGACAATAAACGTGCAATATTCGTCACTCTCTCGTCTAACATATGTGTTTACCCATCAGAGAGTTACATTAGTAATACACTAACTAACTAAAATTACAACTACGACAACAAAGGTGTTATATTCGTAACTCTCTCGTCTAACAAATGTGTTTAACTGTTAGAGAGTTACATTAGTTATACAGTAACTAACTAAACTTACAACTATGACAATAAAGGTGTAATATTCGTGACTCTCTCGTCTAACAAATGTGTTTAACTGTTAGAGAGTTACATTAGTTATACAGTAACTAACTAAACTTACAACTATGACAATAAAGGTGTAATATTCGTGACTCTCTCGTCTAACAAATGTGTTTAACTGTTAGAGAGTTACAGTAGTAATACACTAACTAACTAAAATTACAACTACTACAACAAAGGTGTAATATTCGTGACTCTCTCGTCTAACAAATGTGTTTACCCATCAGAGAGTTACATTAGTAATACACTAACTAACTAAAATTACAACTACGACAACAAAGGTGTCATAGTCGTGACTCTCCTGTCTAAAAAATGTGTTTAACTGTTAGAGAGTTACAGTAGTAATACACTAACTAACTAAAATTACAACTACGACAACAAAGGTGTAATATTCGTGACTCTCTCGTCTAACAAATGTGTTTAACTGTTAGAGAGTTACAGTAGTAATACACTAACTAACTAAAATTACAACTACGACAACAAAGGTGTAATATTCGTAACTCTCTCGTCTAACAAATGTGTTTACCCATCAGAGAGTTACATTAGTAATACACTAACTAACTAAAATTACAACTACGACAACAAAGGTGTTATATTCGTAACTCTCTCGTCTAACAAATGTGTTTAACTGTTAGAGAGTTACAGTAGTAATACACTAACTAACTAAAATTACAACTATGACAACAAAGGTGTTATATTCGTAACTCTCTCGTCTAACAAATGTGTTTAAGTGTTAGAGAGTTACAGTAGTAATACACTAACTAACTAAAATTACAACTACGACAACAAAGGTGTTATATTCGTAACTCTCTCGTCTAACAAATGTGTTTAACTGTTAGAGAGTTACAGTAGTAATACACTAACTAACTAAAATTACAACTACGACAACAAAGGTGTAATATTCGTAACTCTCTCATCTAACAAAGGTGTTTAACTGTTAGAGAGTTACATTATATCTATAACTAAAAACTATAGTATTTGTGAGTTGTACACTACATTTAGTTGCCTGTGCTAGAGATTAGTCCAATGGCTGCCGAGGCGTACATCGTTGCTGTGCCAATCAACTAGAACAGAAAATATAATAAATAATAATTGAAAGTATAGATAGTAATAGTAAATTGACAATTGTAACATTCCCTATGCTGAGAGAAATTTGTTTTTTGTGTAACGCAACTTCTAAGACTATAATAATTATTATATTCAATATATTTTTACAAATACAGGTAATACATATAATGGCTTAATGGTAAGTCCACATTAAAAGAATAATATAATATGAATCTGCAAATTTCTCATAGTTTACTTTTTTTAAGGAGAGAACAATCTCCTTTTTAACCTTACTCTGCCCATTCCCCATAGAATAATGATATATGCGGGGAATTTATCAGGCAGAGTAAGTGGAAGTACAGTACAAGGTGAATATTACTGATAAAAAAAGCTAACAAACGTGGCCGAGATTGGAACCAGCGCCATCTCTATGTCCTGTTCTAAGTCCTGACACCTTAAGGGTGTTCGTCCGGAATGTTGTTCTAGATTTTATCTCAACTGCCGCTAAGAGTAGTAAAGATCCTGACTCACTAACGAACTAGCAATGTATTTCCCTCCCCTCTCGCCCCCTCATAGCCCCGTCTGCTCTGCCACGCAAATTCGACAGACGGGCATAACTCCCACATTTATAGTAAACTGTAGCAATGAATTTTATATAGATTTTTAATCTACTTTTTTATCCAAACATGACTGTAAAAATTTAACTCAAAATTTGAACAAATATCATTTGTATAAAAATAATTAATTGGTAACACTAAAAAAATTATTATTTTTTTAAACTTACTATATACTTAGTTGATTAGTACCTTTTTTTCACTATATTCTCGAAATGTTAATAAATTATATCACATGGTTTATTCATGAGTTATGCACCAAAAAGGCCAAATTAGTCACTTTGTGCAGCCATATCCCTAAAAAGACATTTTTTAGTCTTTTTGCCCGTAACACAGTTATTACTTACATTGATACTAACAATTTTATTTTAAAAAACTTTCAAAAGTAATGTTCAATCGAACAGCCTTATAACTCTCAGTCACTGACTCTCCGTCAAATGTTGTTTATTCATTGTGTTGATACACTTTAGTAACTATACCTTACACTGTATGTTTTTGTCAACAAAGGTATTAACCCAGGTTTGCTACACATGATTTAGTGCATTTCATTTACTATTTTTGTAATTCCATATTAAAATAAACCTTTGCGCCAATCAATCTGTCTGATTTTAGTCAAGCATATTATTACAATAAATCATGTAAATTGTGAGCACGACAAAAAGTTAAACAATAGCGACCTTGTTGTTATTCCAACCAACTATATTTTCTGTCAAACAAATCAAAAACAGTTATGTAATGAAAGATAATTTGACAGATCTATATTTACACTTCGAATGATAATTACTTTCATTAATACTATGCAAAATGTGATGTCTTATAATTATATTAAAATAACGTCAGAATAATTATAGCTATTATAAAGTTAAAAGAACTTATCTGTAAGTAAATTAATCAATAATAATAATAATATAGATGTTTTTCTTTTTTTAATAATTAAACATCACTCGCCAGTTGACATGGGCCTACAGGCCTGTGTGTCAACTTTATTCAACGAGCGTTGGCTCAGTGGGGATTCGAACCTAGGACATGGCCTCCCCAGTACGAAACCTTAACCACTTAGCTCCACGCCGGCCTCAGTGGCCCCAGTGGTATTACGTTGCCCATTTATACCTTACATAATAGTTTTTTATGTATTTTAATTTATATTTAATTAACCAAACATAAATATTATTTAGTTTTTTATGTAGTTAGTTTATAAGTTACATTTCCAGGATACACTACTCAAGATTGCCGTTTGAATGTAAAATATAACCACGTACCTTAACTAAAAGAGACAAGTCTATTTCCGTAAATCCAGCAGCACTTAAAACAACCGGCGTTGACTCAACACTATCGGAAAACTCTGAAAGCTGAAAATAAAAACAATCACTTCTTATATTCGTCACAAACAAATATACTTTTTTTTTAACTACTGTTTTATCACAAAAGTTACTACGTCTACCAACAAAACTGGATAGTAATAGCTGCATGAATAAATAACTAAATTCGAATGCTTGGTTTTATTTTCATTGTCGTAATATTGTTATAACTTGTATATATCATTAATAAAATTCTACGAATGTTCTGAATTCTAGTAGAAAATCAAAATTACTAACTTGATAAGAAGCATATTTATAGGAAGTAAACAGAAAAAGATGCTTTAAATATGTAATCGAGAATTCCAATTCAAATTATACAATATAAGAAGATCTACGATATTCATATATTATTTTTTAACCCTCTTATTATGTTATTTGACCTCAATTCACTCAAAGTCAGAGCTTGTGTAGGTATTAAAACTCGTCCTTCTCCATTGCCAACCCACATCACACATGAATTATGACGCTCTTCCACAAGACAAATAAAATCATCCCATTTTCCTCTCACATCAGCGAAGGATGATGACCCTTAAAGGGCAAATAAACTCCCGTCTTCCTCTTACATCACACGCGAAGGATGATGACCCTTAAAGGGCAAATAAACTCCCATCTTCCTCTTACATCACACGTGAAGGATGATGACCCTTAAAGGGCAAATAAACTCCCATCTTCCTCTTACATCACACGTGAAGGATGATGACCCTTAAAGGGCAAATAAACTCCCATTTTCCTCTTACATCACACGCGAAGGATGATGACCCTTAAAGGGCAAATAAACTCCCGTCTTCCTCTTACATCACACGTGAAGGATGATGACCCTTAAAGGGCAAATAAACACCCATCTTCCTCTCACATCACACGCGAAGGATGATGACCCTTAAAGGGCGAATAAACTCCCATCTTCCTCTTACATCACACGTGAAGGATGATGACCCTTAAAGGGCAAATAAACTCCCATCTTCCTCTTACATCACACGTGAAGGATGATGACCCTTAAAGGGCAAATAAACTCCCATCTTCCTCTTACATCACACGTGAAGGATGATGACCCTTAAAGGGCAAATAAACTCCCATCTTCCTCTTACATCACACGTGAAGGATGATGACCCTTAAAGGGCAAATAAACTCCCATCTTCCTCTTACATCACACGTGAAGGATGATGACCCTTAAAGGGCAAATAAACTCCCATCTTCCTCTTACATCACACGCGAAGGATGATGACCCTTAAAGGGCAAATAAACTCCCATCTTCCTCTTACATCACACGTGAAGATTATGACCCTTAAAGGGCAAATAAACACCCATCTTCCTCTCACATCACACGCGAAGGATGATGACCCTTAAAGGGCGAATAAACTCCCATCTTCCTCTTACATCACACGCGAAGGATGATGACCCTTAATGGGAAAATAAACTCCCGTCTTCCTCTTACATCACACGTGAAGGATGATGACCCTTAAAGGGCAAATAAACTCCCGTCTTCCTCTAACATCACACGTGAAGGATGATGACCCTTAAAGGGCAAATAAACTCCCGTCTTCCTCTCACATCACACGTGAAGGATGATGACCCTTAAAGGGCAAATAAACACCCGTCTTCCTCTCACATCACACGTGAAGGATGATGACCCTTAAAGGGCAAATAAACTCCCGTCTTCCTCTTACATCACACGTGAAGGATGATTACCCTTAAAGGGCAAATAAACTCCCGTCTTCCTCTTACATCACACGTGAAGGATGATGACCCTTAAAGGGCAAATAAACTCTCATCTTCCTCTTACATCACACGTGAAGGATGATGACCCTTAACGGGCAAATAAACTCCCGTTTTCCTCTTACATCACACGTGAAGGATGATGACCCTTAAAGGGCAAATAAACTCCCGTCTTCCTCTTACATCACACGTGAAGGATGATGACCCATGAAAGGCAAATAAACTCCCGTCTTCCTCTTACATCACACGCGAAGGATGATGACCCTTAAAGGGCAAATAACTCCCGTCTTCCTCTTACATCACACGCGAAGGATGATGACCCTTAAAGGGCAAATAAACTCCCATCTTCCTCTCACATCACACGCGAAGGATGATGACCCTTAAAGGGCAAATAAACTCCCGTCTTCCTCTTACATCACACGTGAAGGATGATGACCCTTAAAGGGCAAATAAACTCCCGTCTGCCTCTTACATCACACGTGAAGGATGATGACCCATAAAAGGCAAATAAACTCCCGTCTTCCTCTCACATCACACGCGAAGGATGATGACCCTTAATGGGCAAATAAACTCCCGTCTTCCTCTTACATCACACGCGAAGGATGATGACCCTTAATGGGCAAATAAACTCCCATCTTCCTCTCACATCACACGCGAAGGATGATGACCCTTAAAGGGCAAATAAACTCCCGTCTTCCTCTCACATCACACGCGAAGGATGATGACCCTTAAAGGGCAAATAAACTCCCGTCTTCCTCTCACATCACACGCGAAGGATGATGACCCTTAATGGGCAAATAAACTCCCATCTTCCTCTTACATCACACGTGAAGGATGATGACCCTTAAAGGGCAAATAAACTCCCATCTTCCTTTCACATCACACGCGAAGGATGATGGCCCTTAATGGGCAAATAAACTCCCATTCCCACTAGAAAACCTTTGTGCACATAAAGTTACTTTCAAGTGTCACAGGAAACTACATCTAATCAAGAGCAGGAAACAGGAAAACTTCTCTAGATTGTAATAAAACTGACAATTTTGAACTGAGTCGAAGATAATCCAACAAACCACATCACACATGAAAGATGGCGATCTTTCAAGGACAACTAAATCCCCATCTCCAACCCAAATCACACGTGAAGAATGGCAACCCTTGGACATATAAACTCCTATCTCCAACCAAAATCACATGTGAAGTATGACGACTCTTAATGGACAGATAAACTCCCATATCCAACCCAAATCATACGTGAAGTATGATGATTCTTTCACAAGACAATGAAGTTCTTATAAACACCAATAATGATCCCATAAAAACCAAATAATGACAACCCTTAATGAACAAATAAACTCCCATATCCAACCCACATCATACGTGAGATATGAGGATCCTTTCACAAGACAATGAAGTTCTTATAAACACCAATAATGATCCCATAAAAACCAAATAATGACAACCCTTAATGAACAAATAAACTCCCATATCCAACCCACATCATACGTGAGATATGAGGATCCTTTCACATGACAATGAAGTTCTTGTAAACACCAATAATGATCCCATAAACACCAAATAATGACAACCCTTAATGGACAAATAAACTCCCATATCCAACCCACATCATACGTGAAATATGAGGATCCTAATTAGGATTGTAATTATACTAGTTATAGTATAAATACGAGGGTTTTTTTAATCTATCCAGATATTGAAAGCTTACCATAGTTTGTAGTCCGTCATTTTCACTGCTCAGAAAGTGTACTTTCAAGTTGTACAAATTTTCACTCATCAATTTCGTCTTCAGAGGCAATGACATGAAAATTAAAAAAAAAACAACATATATTTCAGAACTTCCATTAAATAACAAAATAATTATTGTTAGGTAAATTTAAATTTAATTATTGTTTTTATTTCTACTTACGTTCACGCTATTACAATAGATTTCATCTTTGTCTTTAAAGTCTTCAAATTCAATTTATTTCATCATTGAATTTGACCAATATTTTTTGGCACGTTTCGTGACGTGAGCGTCTATGACGAAAGTGGTTAGTAGATCCAGTTCCGTTCCTTTAAACCTTTATGTGGTAAGGTTTATCATCCACTCCGACCAACGTACCACCAACCACGTGAGTGGAGTGGGTTCAACCAACCATCCAGCGTCTGTCTTGACGGGCACATTCAAAATTATATTACTGTTTTGTTTACGGACATGAAACAAATATTATAAGATTCTTGATTAGCATGTTACGTGTTGGTATATATCATATAAATTAACATGTACGTCTCACAACACTATAATGACTAGATGTTGAGTCAAATATTTATATGGTGATCGATTTCGTCCATCTATGTGGACATCTTCGGACCAACTCTAGTCCACATAGATGGACGAAATCGATCACCATATAAATATTTGACTCAACATCTAGTCATTATAGTGTTGTGAGACGTACATGTTAATTTATATGATGAAACAAATAGTAAATATTAAAATGCTGCTTTAAATATAGCAATCGCTTGAGGATGTTAAACCAAAAATTATTATTGAATTTTTTTTAAATTGTCTTGTTATAAGTAATAAGTGTGCTGAGGGACAAAATTCAAAAAATGTTGTATGGATATATGGCTACCTAATGTGCCTAATTATTCCTTTATTGGTTCACAACTCATTAACAAACCATACTATATATTTTGTTCAACTGTTGAGAATATAGTGGAAAAATGGTACTAACCAACCTAGAATATTTATTATTATTCATTATTCATCTCTAAGACGCCAATCGTAGAGATATGGGCGAATATGAGGTATGAATGAGTGTGATGAGTGTAGATGAACGAGTTACTATCTGAGTTCGACTTAGCTCAGAAAGGACTATTTATTAATAGCCCAATAGCCAGGGCTACTATGGGACCTACATCTTTACGTGGAATCCGAACCACGTAGTATTGTTAATTAAAACTGATAATAGAACAAATATTTTTTAAAGCGTAATCAATTTTTATTTTATATATGACGTATTTACGAATCTCGAGTTGAAATTTGTACAATTGTCTTTGATCGAAAAAGTAGATCAATAATAAATACAATTTTTATTGATAAATTTTACAGTAAATGAGGGATTTATTCCCGTTTGTGCTCCGGACATGCAGCAAGAGTGCTGTTACTCGCCCATGCCCCAGCAAGGCGTGCACTTTGCTACTCGTGGCGACAGTGGCGGCGAAACGTTCATCTAAACTCCATCCAGCGCCGAAATAAGCCGGTCAAACGAACACCCATAAAGTACACTAAGTATGTGTAATTGAAATGAAAAAAAGCCCATTTATAGTTTTTCCAAGCTTCAAAATAATATACTGCATGATATTTGTACAGTATATGTAAATATGATTCTTATTTTTTTATCATTCTGTTCAAGAAAACAGTGTTAGCCAACATTACAAGAATGTATATTTGGTGAGTAGACTACATACCTATATAGTTTTTTTTTTCTTTTTCTTTATTTTATATCGTTGACCATACCTTATAAATATCTTGACTCCTCCCCTTAAACATAATCAATTGTCACATAGAAGAAATAAACAGAGGTCACTTTCTTATAGCCGTAGCGAACGCCTAAATAGCAGTTATAAATGGATTGTAACTAATATATATCTTTATACATCTGTAGTAATAATTACTACGTTACCTTTGAGGGTTTTGGGCTATAAAAGGAAGGGCTGACAAGGAGCTGTCCCTGCCATCCATATGCAAACTGGTGAAATTTGAAAACACATGTAGTGCACTATTGGATGCTGCTTATGTTTCTTTCTTTTCTGTGTTATTTGGCTAGGACACTTTTTAAATGGCCCAAGTTTACCGAATTCTTTGTTCATAATTTTTTTTTTTTATACTAAACTGAAATACCTATATCATCAAAAAATCCATTACAAAATAATAATTGCCATGCTTTATAATCATCGAATAGTTCCAGAAAAGGTATCAGTAATTTACTGAATACTAGTACAAATAAAATATGTACGTATACCTGGTTTTGTACTTGCTGACTGCAATTGCAAATCATGAAGAACTTGAGAGAGTACATTGTAATCAATGATATGCCCATCAAGAAATGCGCTCCTAGATCGGAGAAATTTTGGGGAGATCGGCTCATGAAAAAAGACAAAAACATTAGGCGCAATGTAAAGTCTGTCAGAATTGTTGCCAGCACAATCCCAAAACAGCGAATTATCTCTTCCATAACATCCGTAACTAGTTCGTACTGGAACGTGAGCACTTCCAATTTGGACATGACTCGGGAGGATAAATGGTCTCCAGTCAACTCCCTCAACTGTTGATTGATGTGTGTAAAGGCTCTCTCGCAGACCAAGCACAAGCTACAGATGAGAAGACTGGTGGCTAGAGTGGGCATCGTAGTGATCTCAGTTAGAGCAGTGTAAATGATATGAGTTGTGTTTAGATACGAGAAGATCGCTACTAGCACTAAAACTAAACCAGGGGATAGCAGAGTGAGGAACATGGTTAGATCGTGTTTTGAGCAGTGCGGAGAAGACATGCAGTAGACTCTAGCAGCTGAACGGATGCACTTTACGACTGATTTCCTTTTGAATGTAACAATTACCACGAGAAAGTAAGCACAGGATCCTTCCAAAATCAGCAAAATTATCATCCCCTGTGAGTAGTATTGTCTCATATTAAATACGAGCCAGAGGACTGACAGGGAAAAGTGGAAAGTGATAAAGACTAAGCCGTTTAGAGTGAAGGACAATGACGATGGTGTTTTATCTTGTTGCAAACCTGGAAAAATTATTCAGCATGAGATATAGTTTTTTAGACATGAAATTTACCTCAACAAATTGTATCTTTCTAATTTGCCAGTAAAAATAGACTATATCTGTTCATGTGGTTAGTGGACTTAATTTTGTTCTTGATGACCTTAGAATTTACCACCTTATGTTTATAGAATCAACAGAACTGTTATCGTTAGTTATTGTATATAACTTTAATGATAAGATAAATTATTTAATTTTCAATTCCTAAAATGGCACAATGGTATTGTTATTTTCAAGCTTAACAAGCTTTGTGTGGTAGCTGCCATAGCTGGGAGATCTTAACAAGCTTTGTGTGGTAGCTGCCATAGCTGGGAGATCTCAAATTAACAAGCTTTGTGTGGTAGCTGCCATAGCTGGGAGATCTCAAATTAACAAGCTTTGTGTGGTAGCTGCCATAGCTGGGAGATCTTAACAAGCTTTGTGTGGTAGCTGCCATAGCTGGGAGATCTCAAATTCTTGACAGTCCAGCTACAAGATTTATGTCTTGCTCGTTCAGAACTACTCAGGGGGTACGTATAGCTTTACAATTTTTTCTGTGGACACGAACATCACCCCCTCAATTTGGCAAGCATACCTGTAAACAGAATCGGTGAAGCAGGTCTTAAATGGCTCGATGGATTGAATTAAGCTTTGTGACAGGAGATGACTTTTTTATTTTTTAATATTTCAACATGACTATTGGATCTTGATCCAAAAATAGATCACAGTTTTTTTAATTAATAAATGGTAGCTCACAACAAACCATACTTTATACATGGTGGGGAAAAACATGGAAACGCTTTCACAACTCTTGTATCAATCACTTGTAAAAGTGAAATCTTGTACATCATCATGGTTACGAAGAACAAACTTTTTGACACCATTAGCGGCATTTGATTTCTGACTTGTTGATTGTTTAGGAAGATGTTCAGAGAAACGTCTTTTAAAAGAATGTCCTGTTTGGCCAATGTAAAACTTTGGAGAATCAGAACAGTTTATCTTATAAATGCCTGTGTTTTTGTTCTTGTTGTGTTTTTGGATGTTTAAATGTTTATTAAGTTTATTAGATGTCTTATATGACACATCGATATTTTGTTTCTTTAATTCTTTTGACAATGTATGGTGTAAATAATGGCCATATTTGTATGATACAAATTGTTTATCTGTATTAGGAATCTTTGCGTGTGAGTTTCTGCTCTTCTTTTTAGTAATTATTTCCAATCAGCTGAACATTTAATTTCCAATAGACATAATATTGACAGTTTAGAAAACAATTTAGAAATTGTATATAAATTCAATAAATCACATTTTATGACTACAATAAAAGAACTCCATATTTACAATGCTTTCAAAGCTGATCCAAGTAATATTTTGAATGACAAATTAAAATACAAGTCTAACGTAATGTTCAACCGAATAAACAACATGCAGTCACAAAGGAAGAAAATTAATATAGTTAAACGTCCAAGGTCAACAAGTGGGAGTAGGGTAACATGTTTGATTTCGTTTCCTGCTCATTAGTCATCAGTTGGTGTCTATCGCCGGCCGGCAAATGTGTTGTACTCAAGTTTTATTGTATTTAACTGTTTTAATGGTTTAAACAGTGACGTTTTGGAAGCCTGATGATGAAGCTTTTATATGCTTTGAAATGTACATAGCAGTAATGTAATTGAAAAACTGTCATGACAGAAAAAGGTAAACTAAACCAGTAATATTTCTATAGTATAACAGTTCTGGAGGCTAATAAAACAAAATGAATAAATAATTTTATTTAATGCACCATGAAATATTATATTTTAGCTCAAAACATCACCGTGTATTTCACTCCTTCAAAATGTGAGGTTTTGATTTTCTCCCAGATGCGTTAATATAAAGAAAGTATTGTGATCGTTAAAAAAATATGTTTACAAGTTGGTCTAAAAATCCATTACAGGGTCCCCTGAACCAAAAAAAGTGGTTTTTTCGAAAAAAAAGTGTTTGGTGTCTGTACGTATGTGTGCCTGTCTGTGTGTATGTGCAGTTCGCTAGAGATCAAACAGATAGATACATTTTATGAAATTCAGTATGTATATGTATTTATCCAATATCTTCAGAGCGTTTTTTTTTTTACTTTTTGAAATTTTAGTTTTTTTTATGTTCAAAAGATATACAAAAATGAACTTTTCTCAAAAGATTTTGATCAAATTTTCAGAAACGATGTAAATTACAATTTTAAATATTTTGGTAAAAACCTCATGTCTCTAACTTGAATAGTTTTTTAGTTATGGCAAAACAACATATTTGGGAATCAAACTGGTAATTTTCCAATTTTTTATTTTTAGTGTTTAATATGGGGGAAAGTTTTTACAAATTCTTTTGAACCATTTATTTACTGTTGTAATCTTACTTTACATTACATTTCAGTTTTATGTAAACATTATATTCACATATAAAAAGTAAAATCACGTACCTGCCGTGCTTTTTAGTATTTCTTTCAGTGTAAATTGTTTTCCGCCAACTTGACAAGGCGCGATGCCAGTCCCCTTACAAAGGCAAAGTGTGCACGTGAATAATATTGAATCCAAAAAACAATAATTGATATACTTCATTTCTGTTACTTATTCTACGTACTAATGTTACCAAGTGTCCGCACGGTACAAGCAATTGTACTAAGTAGGTTAGACACGAGTAAATAAATAAATACTAATCAAATTAACTCTTCTCTTGAGGAGTACAATCAGTGCAAATTATATTTTTGTTACAAAACAAAACAATAAGTTCCTGTATTAAGATTGTTTGTAGTATCCTTTTGTTGCCTGCTGTTTTTTTTTTTTCAATAGATTTTTGTAAGCATAAAATTTATATGCTCTATGTTATAACATACATATAAAATCGTTGATAAAAACTATCAGTGAGCAAATAATATTTTAACCAAGTATAGAAACAAATTTGTTATTCAAATAAAATATTATGTTTGTTCACCTTCAATATGTCTTCATTGATTATCCATTATTATTGTTATTATATTATTATTCATTATTAATACATAAAACACCGATCGTCTAGATATGGGCGAATATGAGGGGTGAATGAGTGTGATGAAAGTAGATGAACGAGTGTAGTCATTGTTACTAACTAAGATCGACTGTTCCTCAGAGTTATTTATTAATAGCCCAATAGTCAGGCCAACTAAGCTATCTACAGTTTTACGTGGAATCCGACCCACGTAGAGTTGGTCTGATTTTCAGCTAACTGACAAGCCTGACACTCAGGTCTTTCCTACACAACATCTGAACCTTGTATTTTATACAGTATACGGAAAGTAAATTATACTAAGGGACGCCACAATACTCTTTGCGTGCCATCCCCGTCACTCGTTGCGATCGTGTGTTTATGTACATGTGTACTGTTAACATTAAAACTATACGTAAACCAATGTACGTAATTACCATGCTAGAAGGACGTTAATCCTGCCTACCTATTACGCCTACCGTATCACATTATCTACCAATATTACACAATTGCGTTGCGCACCTCGACACTCAACTCAATGGGTGCCTTTGTTGTAGCCACTACACTTCCCACCTCAGTGTTCCATTATGTAACCTAATTGTCACTAGCCGTAATTAAAGTCCGTTTAACCTTATGTCTAATGCTTTAACCTTTCCCTTAACTTCTCCTGGTAAAATAAGAGATACTTAAACCTTACCCCTAACTTCTCCTGGTAAAGTAAGCGATACTTTAACCTTCCCCTTAACTTCTCCTGGTAAAATAAGAGATGCTTTAACCTTACCCCTAACTTCTCCTGGTAAAGTAAGCGATACTTTAACCTTCCCCTTAACTTCTCCTGGTAAAATAAGAGATGCTTTAACCTTCCCCTTAACTTCTCCTGGTAAAATAAGAGATGCTTTAACCTTACCCCTAACTTCTCCAGGAAACAATAAGAGATGCTTTAACCTTCCCCTTAACTTCTCCTGGTAAAATAAGAGATGCTTTAACCTTACCCCTAACTTCTCCAGGAAACAAAAAGAGATGCTTTAACCTTACCCCTAACTTCTCCAGGAAACAAAAAGAGATGCTTTAACCTTACCCCTAACTTCTCCTGGTAAAGTAAGTGATACTTTAACCTTCCCCTTAACTTCTCCTGGTAAAATAAGAGATGCTTTAACATTACACTTAACTTCTCCAGGAAACAAAAAGAGATGCTTTAACCTTACACTTAACTTCTCCTGGTTAAATAAGAGATTCTTTAACCTTACCCCTAACTTCTCCAGGAAACAAAAAGAGATGCTTTAACCTTACCCCTAACTTCTCCAGGAAACAAAAAGAGATGCTTTAACCTTACACTTAACTTCTCCTGGTTAAATAAGAGATGCTTTAACCTTACCCCTAACTTCTCCAGGAAACAAAAAGAGATGCTTTAACCTTACACTTAACTTCTCCTGGTAAAATATGAGATGCTTTAACCTTACCCCTAACTTCTCCAGGAAACAAAAAGAGATGCTTTAACCTTACACTTAACTTCTCCTGGTTAAATAAGAGATGCTTTAACCTTACCCCTAACTTCTCCAGGAAACAAAAAGAGATGCTTTAACCTTACCCCTAACTTCTCCAGGAAACAAAAAGAGATGCTTTAACCTTACCCCTAACTTCTCCTGGTAAAGTAAGTGATACTTTAACCTTCCCCTTAACTTCTCCTGGTAAAATAAGAGATGCTTTAACCTTACACTTAACTTCTCCTGGTTAAATAAGAGATGCTTTAACCTTACCCCTAACTTCTCCAGGAAACAAAAAGAGATGCTTTAACCTTACACTTAACTTCTCCTGGTTAAATAAGAGATGCTTTAACCTTACCCCTAACTTCTCCAGGAAACAAAAAGAGATGCTTTAACCTTACCCCTAACTTCTCCAGGAAACAAAAAGAGATGCTTTAACCTTACCCCTAACTTCTCCTGGTAAAGTAAGTGATACTTTAACCTTCCCCTTAACTTCTCCTGGTAAAATAAGAGATGCTTTAACCTTACACTTAACTTCTCCAGGAAACAGGAAGAGATGCTTTAACCTTCCCCTTAACTTCTCCTGGTAAAATAAGAGATGCTTTAACCTTACCCCTAACTTCTCCAGGAAACAAGAAGAGATACTTTAATCTTCCCCTTAACTTCTCCTGGTAAAATAAGAGATGCTTTAACCTTACCCCTAACTTCTCCAGGAAACAAGAAGAGATGCTTTAACCTTCCCCTTAACTTCTCCTGGTAAAATAAGAGATGCTTTAACCTTACTCCTAACTTCTCCTGGAAACAAAAAGAGATGCTTTAACCTTACACTTAACTTCTCCTGTTAAAATAAGAGATGCTTTAACCTTACCCCTAACTTCTCCTGGTAAAGTAAGCGATACTTTAACCTTCCCCTTAACTTCTCCTGTTAAAATAAGAGATGCTTTAACCTTACCCCTAACTTCTCCAGGAAACAAAAAGAGATGCTTTAACCTTTCCCTTAACTTCTCCTGGTAAAATTAGAGATGCTTTAACCTTACACTTAACTTCTCCAGGAAACAAAAAGAGATGCTTTAACCTTACCCCTAACTTCTCCAGGAAACAAAAAGAGATGCTTTAACCTTACCCCTAACTTCTCCTGGTAAAGTAAGCGATACTTTAACCTTCCCCTTAACTTCTCCTGGTAAAATAAGAGATGCTTTAACCTTACACTTAACTTCTCCAGGAAACAAAAAGAGATGCTTTAACCTTACCCCTAACTTCTCCAGGAAACAAAAAGAGATGCTTTAACCTTACCCCTAACTTCTCCAGGAAACAAAAAGAGATGCTTTAACCTTACCCCTAACTTCTCCTGGTAAAATAAGAGATGCTTTAACCTTACCCCTAACTTCTCCTGGTAAAGTAAGAGATGCTTTAACCTTACCCCTAACTTCTCCAGGAAACAAAAAGAGATGCTTTAACCTTTCCCTTAACTTCTCCTGGTAAAATAAGAGATGCTTTAACCTTACCCCTAACTTCTCCAGGAAACAAAAAGAGATGCTTTAATCTTACCCCTAACTTCTCCAGGAAACAAAAAGAGATGCTTTAACCTTCCCCTTAACTTCTCCTGGTAAAATAAGAGATGCTTTAACCTTACCCCTAACTTCTCCAGGAAACAAAAAGAGATGCTTTAACCTTCCCCTTAACTTCTCCTGGTAAAATAAGAGATGCTTTAACCTTACACTTAACTTCTCCAGGAAACAAAAAGAGATGCTTTAACCTTCCCCTTAACTTCTCCTGGTAAAATAAGAGATGCTTTAACCTTACCCCTAACTTCTCCAGGAAACAAAAAGAGATGCTTTAACCTTTCCCTTAAATTCTCCTGGTAAAATATGAGATGCTTTAACCTTCCCCTTAACTTCTCCTGGTCAAATAAGAGGTGCTTTAACTGTTTAACCGTTGGTTATTACATTCATATAGGATGTTACGTTATTTTCACAAGTCAATACATATATTTTTAACAATGTCGATCACAGGTTTAAAAACAATTGCATTAAACCGTGAACAACTAAATGCAACGTCTTTTAAGATAAAAACAAATAATTACAGCTATTGTTTTGAAAAATTAATATTATGTTGAAATTTGTTGATATTCCACTAATCAAATGTGAACAGTTAGTTATTGTTGCTGCTAATTTATGTAAATTTAACGTAAATGTGGTTGATTGTTTAAGATTGTTGTAGATGTTAATCTAAGTTATTATTAAATTGTTTTTATTGATTATTTCCAAAATTAGTTAAAGTTTTGGAAACCTTATTATTAAAATCATAATTCAAAGTGTAATAATTTTTTTTTTTTTTTTAATTATGAACTTTATGTTTAGGTTTGAATTGTTTATGATTATTAATTAACATATTGTTAAAAAAAATTTAAATATCTTCTTAAAATTTTTTTCACAGTATGTTTAAAAAATTTGTGTTGCCTTTGATGGTGAAAGGCCTCGAAGAAAGTATTATTTATTGGTCATTTTGTAAAAATGTATTAACGAGGAATACCAATATCAACTCCATCTGAAATTTACAAATCTTCTTAAAACAAAATGTTTTTCTTTCCCTTTCTTTATTATTATTATTATTTTTATTCTCAAGACACCGATCGTCAAAATATAGTCGAATGTGGATTACAAGAGAGTGTAGATGAGCGAATGTAGTCATTGTTACAAACTAAGGCTGACTATTCATTCCTTAGCAAGTGTTGTTAATTAATAGGCCAATGACAAATGAACACCTCTTTCATTATACTACCCACACCTCCAGAAAAATTTATTTAAAAAATACAGTTCGTAAAAGTTTGTAGATTTGTATACTACAGTTTGTATAACTAGTCACAAATTACAATAAACGCCTATTTATTTGTCAAGAAATTTTCACGACATTTACGGTAGGTATTATTTTTGTGGTATTACATATCGTGATTCTCAGTTGATCTAGAATACCATATATCACACAGCTCGGGGCTAACTCCCCTCCCAGGGCCTCGAGGGTTGTATACATTCACAAGTAGTAACTCCCTAGTCGTGGATCAACTCTAACTGTTTCCAAGAACGATGACTCTGCTTTCTTTGCTCTGACCTAATACCATATATCACACAGCTCGGGGCTAACTCCCCTCACAGGGCCTCGAGGGTTGTATACATTCACAAGTAGTAACTCCCTAGTCGTCGATCAACTCTAACTGTTTCCAAGAACGATGACTCTGCTTTCTTTGCTCTGACCTAATACCATATATCACACAGCTCGGGGCTAACTCCCCTCACAGGGCCTCGAGGGTTGTATACATTCACGAGTAGTAACTCCCCAGTCGTCGATCAACTCTAACTGTTTCCAAGAACGATGACTCTGCTTTCGTTGCTCTGACCTAATACCATATATCACACAGCTCAAGGCTTATTCCCCTCCCAGGGCCTCAAGGGTTGTATACATTCACGAGTAGTAACTCCCCAGTCGTCGATCAACACTAACTGTTTCCAAGAACGATGACTCTGCTTTCTTTGCTCTGACCTAATACCATATATCACACAGCTCGGGGCTAACTCCCCTCCCAGGGCCTCGAGGGTTGTATACATTCACAAGTAGTAACTCCCTAGTCGTCGATCAACTCTAACTGTTTCCAAGAACGATGACTCTGCTTTCTTTGCTCTGACCTAATACCATATATCACACAGCTCGGGGCTAACTCCCCTCACAGGGCCTCGAGGGTTGTATACATTCACGAGTAGTAACTCCCCAGTCGTCGATCAACTCTAACTGTTTCCAAGAACGATGACTCTGCTTTCTTTGCTCTGACCTAATACCATATATCACACAGCTCGGGGCTAACTCCCCTCACAGGGCCTCGAGGGTTGTATACATTCACGAGTAGTAACTCCCCAGTCGTGGATCAACACTAACTGTTTCCAAGAACGATGACTCTGCTTTCTTTTCTCTGACCTAATACCATATATCACACAGCTCGGGGCTAAATCTCCTCCCAGGACCTCGAGGGTTGTATACATTCACAAGTAGTAACTCCCCAGTCGTCGATCAACTCTAACTGTTTCCAAGAACGATGACTCTGCTTTCTTTGCTCTGACCTAATACCATATATCACACAGCTCGGGGCTAACTCTCCTCCCAGGACCTCGAGGGTTGTATACATTCACGAGTAGTAACTCCCCAGTCGTCGATCAACACTAACTGTTTCCAAGAACGATGACTCTGCTTTCTTTGCTCTGACCTAATACCATATATCACACAGCTCGGGGCTAAATCTCCTCCCAGGACCTCGAGGGTTGTATACTTTCACGAGTAGTAACTCCCCAGTCGTCGATCAACTCTAACTGTTTCCAAGAACGATGACTCTGCTTTCTTTGCTCTGACCTAATACCATATATCACACAGCTCGGGGCTAACTCTCCTCCCAGGACCTCGAGGGTTGTATACTTTCACGAGTAGTAACTCCCTAGTCGTCGATCAACTTTAACTGTTTCCAAGAACGATGACTCTGCTTTCTTTGCTCTGACCTAATACCAAATATCACACAGCTCGGGGCTAACTCCCCTCCCAGGGCCTCGAGGGTTGTATACATTCACAAGTAGTAACTCCCTAGTCGTCGATCAACTCTAACTGTTTCCAAGAACGATGACTCTGCTTTCTTTGCTCTGACCTAATACCATATATCACACAGCTCGGGGCTAACTCCCCTCCCAGGGCCTCGAGGGTTGTATACATTCACGAGTAGTAACTCCCCAGTCGTCGATCAACACTAACTGTTTCCAAGAACGATGACTCTGCTTTCTTTGCTCTGACCTAATACCATATATCACACAGCTTGGGGCTAACTCCCCTCCCAGGGCCTCGAGGGTTGTATAAATTCACAAGTAGTAACTCCCTAGTCGTCGATCAACTCTAACTGTTTCCAAGAACGATGACTCTGCTTTCTTTGCTCTGACCTAATACCATATATCACACAGCTCGGGGCTAACTCCCCTCACAGGGCCTCGAGGGTTGTATACATTCACGAGTAGTAACTCCCCAGTCGTCGATCAACTCTAACTGTTTCCAAGAACGATGACTCTGCTTTCTTTGCTCTGACCTAATACCATATATCACACAGCTCGGGGCTAACTCCCCTCCCAGGGCCTCGAGGGTTGTATACATTCACGAGTAGTAACTCCCCAGTCGTGGATCAACACTAACTGTTTCCAAGAACGATGACTCTGCTTTCTTTGCTCTGACCTAATACCATATATCACACAGCTCGGGGCTAACTCTCCTCCCAGGACCTCAAGGATTGTATACATTCACGAGTAGTAACTCCCCAGTCGTCGATCAACACTAACTGTTTCCAAGAACAATGACTCCACTTTCTTTGCTCTGACCTAATACCATATATCACACAGCTCGGGGCTAACTCCCCTCCCAGGGCCTCGAGGGTTGTATACATTCACGAGTAGTAACTCCCCAGTCGTCGATCAACTCTAACTGTTTCCAAGAACGATGACTCTGCTTTCTTTGCTCTGTCCTAATATCATATATCACACAGCTCGGGACTAACTCCCCTCCCAGGGCCTCGAGGGTTGTATACATTCACGAGTAGTAGTAACTTCCCAGTCGTCGATCAACTCTAACTGTTTCCAAGAACGATGACTCTGCTTTCTTTGCTCTGTCCTAATATCATATATCACACAGCTCGGGACTAACTCCCCTCCCAGGGCTTCGAGGGTTGTATACATTCACAAGTAGTAACTCCACAGTCGTGGATCAACACTAACTGTTTCCAAGAACGATGACTCATTTTTCTTTGCTCTGTCCTAATACCATATATCACACAGCTCGGGGCTAACTCCCCTCCCAGGGCCTCGAAGGTTGTATACATTCACGAGTAGTAACTCCCCAGTCGTAGATCAACACTAACTGTTTCCAAGAACGATGAATCCGCTTTCTATTCTCTGTCCTAATACCATATATCACACAGCTTGGGGCTCTCCCCTCCCAGGGCCTCGAGGGTTGTATACACTCACGAGTAGTAACTCCCCAGTCGTCGATCAACACTAACTGTTTCCAAGAACAATGACTCCACTTTCTTTGCTCTGTCCTAATACCATATATCACACAGCTTGGGGCTCTCCCCTCCCAGGGCCTCGAGGGTTGTATACACACACGAGTTGTAACTCCCCAGTCGTCGATCAACACTGTTTCCAAGAACAATGACACCACTTTCTTTGCTCTGTCCTGATTACTTCATTGTCTTGGCAAAACTCTGTGGATTTGAAAGAAATATCTCTGGTTAATATTTTATACCAAAACAATCAAATAAATTGGTCTGCTTATGTAATGTGTCTTGCATTAAATATAGCACTGAATAAAATTGTCATTTACGTATCCTACAATAATTTTTTCAGAGTGTAGAATTTCTTTAGAACATAACCTAACCACACCCAACCTAACCAAACCTAAAATAACTTAGTCAAACCAAATCTAACCTGACATATTTAAAAAAAAGATATAATCTTACTGAAACCGGCACATTTCTGGCGCTAATGGTCTAATGTAAAAGTCTTTGCCATATTCATTATCAAAACAAGATTCCGTACAATTTGAGTACCCACAATGTTATATATGAAAAATATCCTTTTTATTGTTCCTTTTTTCCTAATTTATTCACCGTTTTGCTGAATAAAAGCAATCAATTTTTGTTTCTTGGTTATTTATCTAATATAAAAATAAATATTCAGCCAAAAAACGACGAAGCATCTGATATATAACGTCTATAGTCTATGCAAATCTCTTTGCAGCAATGACCTAAAATAAATACACAGCATATAAATTAAATAATATTAATTAACTGTTGTATAAATATTCTGTCATGGACCTTTTTCTGTTGATATTTCTCCACTTCTTTGCAAGACTCAATGCAATGCGACGGTATTGGGGTGTATAATTGGGCCGGACATAAATCAAACTGCGTGTTAAATTTAGACTGGAGCATGTAGGGGTCCCAGTGACAGAGGGGACTCTTTCCACCGCTGAGCTGCTTTGCTTCACGGGCCTGACTAACTTCCGCCTTCAAGTGTTCAACTTCCGTAACCTTTTCACACACCCCAAAGCTCCTACTAGATGTCACTGAACAAGTCTTTTTCATGTGACAAAGCACATTCTGTTAAGCTGTTACTCAACAAGTATTTTCCATGTGACAAGGCACATAGTGTTAAGCTGTTACTCTCAACAAGTCTTTTTTACGTCGGAAAAGACCCTTTCTGTCATATGTCACTCAACAGGTATTTTTCAAATGTGACAAGAGTCTAGCCGTTTAGCTGTCACTCAACATGTTTTTTCCATGAGTGAAAATTCACTTGTTGTTTATCTATCATTCGACAAGTCTTTTTCAAATGTGGCAAGATTCTTGCTCTCTAATTGTCACTAAACAAGTATTTTTCACACGTGACCAGCTTGCTAATGCCATATGTAATTCAAGTTTTTTTCACATTTATCAAAGCTTTGGCTATCTATATGTCACTCAAAAAATCTTTTTCACATGGGAAAATGATCCTGCTGCCAGTATCATTCAACAAGTATTTTCCACATGTGAGAAGGTCCCTGCTCTCTAGCTGTAAATCACCAAGTCTTTTTCACATGTGGTAAAGTTTCTTTAATAAACTGTTACAATTCACCTTAATTTATTCTCAGCAATGATCAACATATTTAATTAATTTCCATCGAGTTTAGTTTATGTGCATTCTGTTTCAGCCATTGAGTGTTACAACAAATCCTAAATTATGGTTGAGAAAAATATGTACATTGGCCATCATAAGATAAAAAAGAATGAAACTTTTATATAAACACATCCCACTGTAGATATATCTACATTTTTCTATGTACATTTAATAAGGCTTCTATTTTCACACTCAATAATGCAGAAACAATTATTACATTAACTAACTGATTTTATGGGTTATGTATTATTTTTTTTTTTTTTTTTTTTTTTTTTTTATCTTGTTGATAAATGAGAAAGAATGTTTATTTTTTAAAGAAGGGAAATGTTGAAGCATAACCAAACTATATTCCTAAAACAGTTTATAGTGATTCTACTTTTTTTGGAATCAATTCAATAACTAGATGCATTTCTGAAGGCCAGCCAGTAGTTCTATAAGTCAATTCTGCTTGTGTACAGTAATGAAACATAAACCTATCCTAATCAAGAAGAGAAACTGTTCAAATTGATAGTTTAGCATAGACCCGACCATGGTTCTAGGCTTGTAGGAGAGGTAGTGCAAGCGAGATAGTGAATATCCCCCACCATAATTATAATGTGTCTATTCTGGACAGTCTGTTCAAAATCTTATTTAGGTTGGCTGCTATGTTTATATGGTTTGCTCAATGGTGCTTGTGTTATTGAAATTAAAGATAAAAACTGGAATAAAGATTGAGCTAGTAATAACAGTAATAATTAAAATAATAGTGTTTCTTGTATAATATTGTGATTTTACAATAACTTATTTGGTTAGATGTCATGAGAAAAATATAAACAATCATTAAATAAATAATGAAAACATATTTTAAAAGAAAACAAAAAACAGCTGATTTTATTCTATCCGAGAAATGGTAATTAGAAAACATGGTAGGTATCACGACAAGGCTGTGCAGTAGACTGTGATGTCACATGGGCAAAATCAGCTGATTTGATTACTCTATTAAATAATAGAAACTAAATCAACCAATCACGTGGAAGTATTTTCTAGGTACTGTGTCCGAGATGTTTATTTTTTAACATAAATGTAGAACTGTCGTTGGAGAGGAAAATCCCTTGATGCGCATACTCAAGCCACATGCCTAGAACTATGGACTGGTCAATATATTCTATCTTACCCCTTTGAAATAAAGATTTAGAGGCTTGTACATTAGCCACAATATCTTGAGCTGTGGAAACCGTTACTTTTCAAATGATTGGTGGTTAACGGAGGAGGGGAGGGGTAAAGCATATGCATGCATGGCTTTGTATTATCCTGACATGCAGACGTTGGCTACTGCTGCTGATCAGCTGATTGGAAAGTGGAGTATCATTGCCTTCTTTCTGTATCGAAAGCATTTGTTATTAAAAATATTAAATGCAAATAATTTTTTTATATTATTATTCAAAAACTCTTTATTTAGTCCCTGAACAGTTTTTAAGATTTTATAAAATAAATTACTTCTATCAACAGTTCCAAATTTGTTGTGATGTGTATTACGATCGTTGCAGCATCTTTATGCCGTCTTCAGATACAATGCCAAAAAAGGTTTCAATGAACTTTATAAAACAAACAGTATTAATTGAATGTACAAACTATTTTAATTTAAATGTATATCAAAATTAAAACATTTACAGTACTTGGAAATCCAAAAGGCAAAATTAAAAATGAAGAAAAGTCTGGAATTTATGAAATTGAATGTGAAAATTGCAATAAAAAATATATTGGTCAAACCAAAAGAAAAATTTCAACAAGATTAAAAGAACACAAATATCATTTTAAATATTATCAAGAGGAGAGTTCAGCGATAGAAAATTATTTTAATTCCATGCAGTTTATATATACTTTTTATTATTTTCTTATTTAAATTATTTCATATGTTTTATTTTTATTTTACCATGTGTTTTTCAAATCAATCAAATGTAAACAATATTAATTTAGTTTGAGTGTTAAACATAACCTATATTCTTTAAATTCACTAGTGTTAACTTATTAGGTACTCCATATAATTTTATTTTATTTTTCTCATTAAATATTAGACAAAGATAACTAATATAATTAAAGGCCTATAATTATAACACGATAACACATTAAAATACCAAGTAATCAATGATAAATTAAAAAATCAGTGATGATAAATGAAAAAAGGTAACTTGTGGGCTTAGTGACTTGATGTTTAAAGTAATGTTAGTAGTACGCTAAACGCTTATTATTGGTAGAGATCCCACTCCCCCAGCACTGACCATGACATAAGCCACAGCTTAAGATTTCCCGTGGCTATTGTAATTATCTCAATCCTTATATAAAAAGTATTAAAGATTCCAAGAGATGTAATTGAAAAGATCCAAATAAACAATAATATTAGGCTGTTTTTAAAATACTTTTTACATTGTGGTGAAAACACAAAAGGATACTGTGCTTAACAGGATACATGAAGAGTGTTTGGATGGTAAACTCGAGTGGTGTAGAACATTGTAATTGAGACCACGTGGAACAGCAAATTTCCATTAGACTAGTTCTTGTGAAGATGTTAGACTGTCACAGGACTTATGACCACTCATAAAGTCTCATTAAAATTAATTGGGTTGGGTGAAACAGTTGCAAGGAGATTATTTCTACCAACAAAATTGAGACGCTAAAGCTAAAATTTAATTAGTGAATCCAGAATGAAAATCATTGCTATTAGTGGTTTATTAGTTACATTTCTATTGGAAGTAATATCATAAAAACAATGTAAGAAGAATATACTGATATAGACTATGATGTGAGAAAACAAAAAAGTAAAATTATGAATTTTTATGAAGGCAAAGAATGAAATTCACTTAATTAACAAAGCAAATTGTAGAACTTCATAAAAATATATGAATCATATGATTTTTTTTGTCAGCTACCATTCAATAATCTTTTAAAACCTGTGATATATATTTGGATAAAGATCCAAAAGTCATGCAATATATAATACAAAATAAAAGTTATCTTCTGTCACAAAGCTAAATCCAATCCATCAAACCATTTACGACCTGCCTCACTTATTCTGTTTATGCTGGCCAATCCTTCCGTAAAATAACACAGGGGACACTCAGTAATTATGTGATCCATTGTTTGGATAGACTCCCCGCAATCACATGACTGATTTAGTGTCAATCCCCATTTATACTTCCAGTAGTTATGTCTACCCATGCCAGTTTGGAACCGATTCAAAAGTGTCCATTCCCTACGAGGGAGGTTCATTCCACCTACAGGTATTGATGGATCGTTAATAATAACTTATTTCGTCCATCAAAACTGTTCCATAAAAATAAAAGTATGCAAAAACAGAAACAGTGTAATGTATTGATGCCATAAAAAAACCTAAAAGCAGTGTAAACCTTTGAGGTTTACTTAACTGCTACATGTTTGCACAAGGTTCCCTCATAATTATTAATAATAATAATAATAAAATTAAAATAAATATTAACAGTAAAAATGAGAAAGAGGTTTTATTACAACAGGAAATACGGTATAGGAAGTGGAGTTGGTAAAATTTGAGTAGGACATCCTGAGAGTGTTAACTCAGAAAGCAAGGGATCAGATGTCAAGGAAGCAGGGTCAGCACTGTACACACGATGACCAAAATAATAAAATTTTAGACTCACCAAAATTAGGCTGATGAATGCTGATGCGGTGGAGAATCAGCAGAAGCCACGGAGGACCCGCCCATCACGAAAACGGGCCTATAGGGTGATCTGTAGTAGGACCACCGATAATAATTGGTTTTTCCGAAATCATAGGCGTGTCCAGTGAGTGGCAGGGGGAATGAGATACTAGGGAAAGGGTTAGGAAAGAAAGGGGAGTCTGAGGAGAGTTCGGCAAGTGATAGGACTTAGGGAAATAAACCAATAGGGAGGACCAGCACCTGGTGGTCCAACTACCTATGCTTTGTCAACCCGCCCTGACTTGGAGCCACAGTCCAACCCCTTGCGATATCAACCCCCGGAGGACTTCACGAGCGGCCAACCTAAACCTGAAGGACAACAGGACTTGCAGCCTATCCTGAGGTCATCATAAGCCACCTCAAGGGATTGCAAGCGACTCCACCCACCCCCAAGAGACTGCAAACGACTCCAGACCCAACCAGCCCACCTGACTCTGAGGGACAAGCGGACGCCGAATCCACTACGGCCCGTGGACACTCCTGCAAGAGACATAGAGTCCAGGGTTATGTTAAAATTTGTTTAACACCTCCAGGGTTTAAGGGAAACGAAAATATAAATTTTATAGATGAAAGGAAATTTTGTAAGGGCTTTCAATTAAGTTTTACCTACACTAAAGCATAAGCCAACAGACAGTATTTTACTCATATAAGAAGCTAATAATAATCGTAATTTAATAATAAAATATAATTCACTGTTTGAGGGAATTGAGTATGGTATAAGTTAATGTGTTGAGATTGTTAATTTAAATTGTAAATATATGAATATGTAAATCCATGTATTCATATGGATCATTGTCCGTATAAGTGGTTGTTTTGATTTGATATAAAGTAAATGAATAAATATTGCGTTGAATATATAAACCATAAATATTGGACAATTCTTGGGAAAAATAAAGTATAGCAACTAGGGCCATTTGAATATTTAGCTTATCTCTTGAAAAATATTTGTAAAATAATATAACTAAAATCGTACGGTAAATTGATTAGGTTGTCATAGTTAGTAAGGTTGACAGATTATTGTTTGATGGTTAATTTTGATTGGAAATAATTGATTGATTATTCTTGAGTATAACTTGTTATTGAATATATAATTTTCACTTGTTAGTGTAGACGTTTTGCACATTTAATACTTATTTAGTTGACTCTTAATGTGACGTTTATATAATTATTTAGAGGATTGTGATTTAATAGTATAGGAGTTTGCTGTCGCTTGTTGTAAATAATATTCTTGAAATTATTGATTCACCCGGCTGTATATTGAAGCCAATGTTAATATTACATTGATTGAAGGTTTATAAACGTATATTTGGTATTGTCTATTATTGAATGAGAAGGGTATATTGAAGGAGGTGTATAGTGTAAAATAGAATAAGATAATTGTATTATTTTGGATGGGATTGTCAAGATAATATACTGTAATAATAAATTTGTGTTGTACTTATTTATAGTGTCAATAGTTATTCCAGGTCCTGGTTTCCTACACTAGCTAAGCGAGTCATTATGGTTAAATTATTTCTCATTACCTATATAATAATCATTTATGGTTTAACATTTTTAAACACATTGAGTTTTGGAGGAAGTAAGAAGTTTACTTGAAGTGCCCAGTTTTACATGGTGGAGGCGCCGTGTAATCCCTTGAGGTGGCTTCTCTGGCCCTCAGGATAGGCTGCAAGTCCGGTCGTCCCTCAGGTTCAGGTTGGCCTAACCTAAGTACCTTTGAGGTTTACTTAACTGCAAACATGTAGCAGTTAAGTAAACCTTTACAGCAGCCTGTGTAATTTTAAAACAGGAGCACATCTGTGTCCGTTACATACAAGTAGTGCAGTTACTTAACATACGTGTATGGGTGGGTGGGAGGGTGATCACCACTATACATTTATGGGTGGGTATGTAACTGAAATGAACCGACAAACTTTAAGAGGTTATTACCGGGTCAAGAAAACCGTAAACTTAATATAAAAAGCATCGTTGTATATTTTTTAATAAACAACCATGAAAAGTAGGAAGTTGACAATTTCAACATATGTTATAATAGTAAGCATGTTTAATGTATACTTACTATATGGGTTATGTGTTAAGTGACCCAGCTACTTGGGAACAAAGTGTTGAGGAGATGTAGGCGATAGGTTCTATGCTCGGTCCTCTTAACACCAACATGGCGTCCGCTCAATGGTTGTCATCAACGTAGATACTACTAGAGAAGTCTGGAGAGCCCATGTTGGATGGTAGTCAAGGTTTAGATGTTATATAGGGAAGAGAACTGAGTGTCAGGCTTGTCAGTTTGCTGAAAATCAGACCAATACTACGTGGTTTGAATTCCACGTAATACTGTAGGTCTCTTAGTTGCCTGGCTATTCAGCTTTTAATAACTTGCTCTTTCTGCGGAATAGTCGACCTTAGTTAGTAACAATGACTACACTCATTCGCCCCTCATATTCTCCTGTATCTTGACAATCTGCCTTTTACTAATAAATAATGTTTCACATACATGTGGGTAAAAGATTGGCAAGAAAAAGAGTAGTCTCAGCCTGGTCTATTGAAAGATAGCTTATTAGAAAAGATTTAAATAATTATGATCACACATTAAAACAGCATTTGAATTAATTGACAAGATCTGACTGGACCAAACATGATCACTAGTTACACAGTATGTCAATCAAATGACAGAAGGTTTACTTATATTATTTTCAATATTAGTTTTCTGTCATCGGTTTTCAATATTTTGATGTGTCTATTAGTGATAAAATTGTCCAAAAAGTATATCACTACTCTATTTCTTCTGTTTCTCAACACTTTAGTTTATCCATCTGTTCAAACTTGTGAACAGTCTTACCATAGATTATCTTACCTACAAGTTTTTTTTTGTTTTTTTTTTTTTTTTAATATATCTCCATTCATTGAATATGCAGCTAACGTCCTTTCAATGAAACATTTCAAAAATATGCTTGATTCTTGGATCAAAAATAAAGCTTTTTATTCAATAGACGAATTTTTAAAGAGTTATCTAAGTGATTTGAAATGTAATCCTTGATAACCAGATGATTTTTATTTAAACAGTTTTTTTATGTTTTGTATACTTTTAAATATTAAATATTTTAAACCAACAATTTAATTGATAAATAGGCTTACATTATTGTAAAGTGTATGAACTTGTATATTGATGTTAACTGTTGACAATGTTGATTACATGTAACATGTTGAAAGACAATAAATATAAGACTATGACTATTTCATTAGATTAGTTATTTACTAATATTGCTATCCTTTTGATTAATTTTTTTTAATACTGTTGATTTTTATTATCACTTTTCAAAAATAAAAAAAGAGAAAGATAGAAATTTGAAAGATTTGTAATTTTTAAACATTTAAAAACCCATTACCTCTGTACATGTATGGGTGGACAGATGGGTATTTCAGTATTTTTGCTTCCAAAAATATGTATATAAGTTGGTTCAATCAAAGACTTTTGACAGATTTTAATTACAACAAATATATTGGAAAACCAGTGGCCGGCGTCAGGATTTTTTACCTGAATTATAGATGCACAGGTTCGAAACCTGGCCTAGACAGTTGCAGGAAAATTAACTGATTAAAAATTATAATTTTTTAGACAAATAATAAAGAAAATGTCTTTGATATCAAAAGTGTATTGTGTTAAGACAAAATAAAACATCAGTTACAGTTTTGATGAACAGAAGTAAACAAACTACATAGATTATTTGAAAAAAAAAACTATGACATAATAATCATCATTTCAAATATTTATTAAACTTGTCAGAAATTTGTCCCTCATCTGTTACCAAAGGGGGATGATAAATAATTGATGTTAGTATTTCTATATATTGTTATTTATATTAGAAGTATTGTTTGCACTTTGATTATGTTGGATCATTTATTGTTGTAGTGTGAATATGTTTTTGTAGCAATTTGTGCCACCTTTGTGGGAATGTCCCAAATGATTAACTTATTTTGTAAAAATTATGTTTGCCGTGTATATGAATAATTTAATAAATAAAGAGAAGGCAGTGCTGAATAGCCTTTCACATTGGGCTGAGAAGGCCACATTTCTGTTAGATAATAATTTCCGCAGATAATAATTACTTCATCTTATCAGGTTCATTCAAGTATCAATTATTTCTCCCTTCGCTGAATAAACATCCCTGATTGATTCAGCTCTTGAGTGTGCTGAAGTAACTCAAGATTGTTGGTGGAACAAAAAAGATGTATTTATTTTACTATCTATTATTATTTGTGGATCACTCCTTCACCTTGCTTTCATAACTAACATTAAATTCTGTCCTGGGATGAAATCTGGCTGGCCATTTCCTGTTCCATCCAATCTTATTTGAACCTGGTACAATATATGCACAGATCCTGTACTCAGGAATCCTGAAGTAATGGGAGAACCTAAATACAAAACGCAATAACATCAGACTACTTCAGCAAGCAAATAACACAATTTTATAAAATTTATTGAAATAACTCAAAGAAAGGGACGTGGAACATCAGGATGTTTGTTACCTTTTTCAATTAATACAAATCTCTATAGGAAGGGCAAACCACACGTTAAAAATTCTGCTTGGTGCGGAGCATGAAAATGCTATCAGTTGTTCAATGGCCAGTAGATTGCATTATAACACTATTTTCATCTGACTATACCTGCTTTGTCACAGCCTTTACTCAGAGCAGAGCACTCTCTCGGTGAGTTACTAACCCTACAGTAGCAACTCATCAGATTTTCCTCCAGTTAGCACCTGTCAGCTAAATCACTTATTATTATACACTCATTAACGATAGCAACATGATTCTAATGTCTTTAGAAACTCTTTGATCAAATGTCTTTCTTTCCAGTATATTCTAGTTTTTTCTTAGAGTATCTATCATCTTTTTCCATTTCACTCTATCAAAAGCTTTTTTAAGATCGAAAAAAATAACATATCTTCCAGTTCATCTCTATGCACCTTTCCCCTATTGTTCTTAGCAGTCCGATAGCATTTATAGTTCCCAGTCATTTCCTAAAACCAGGCTCTTTCTAATATTTGATGTAAGTTTTAATATCTTCTTCTTTTAATATTTCTTAATAAATGTTTGCTATATGTCTTGTTAAAACTTACTATTCTATATTCCTCACATTTTCTTGTATTTTTCTGATTTGGAATATTTACCATCACAACATTCTTCGACTGATTATGCAACTTTCCCTTTTCATATATTTATTTGTCCACTAATATCTTCCTTCCTATTCCTTCCATTGCTTTTCATAGTTCCACTGGTACATCCTCATATGATGTCACCTTTTTTATTTTTCATCCCTATAAGTGATTTTTTTGGTTTAATCTTTTAATAAATAAGACCCTTCTTCATCTTCTAGTACTTCGTCTTCCTCTTTCCTCTTTATTGGTTAGGTGTAAGAGAGGACTTTTTAGTCCTAACCTAGCCATTTGTAACATAATTGTACAATAATGTCACTTTTCATTTCATCTCTGCCACTTTGATCTATTCCAACAATCATATAGTTCCTCCATGTACTCCATCCATCTTCCTTTAACTTCTTGTATTTCATCGAGTAATTCTCCTTCTTTTGATCCAATTAATCGGTTTTCCCTTTTTCTTTCATTGATTCTTTCCCTTGCCTCTTTGTCCATCTGATTGTATTTTTACTTTCTGTTTCCATCTTCTCTATCTCATTGGATTTATTATGAGCCTGTTTCTCTTTTGCCTTTTCAGTATCTCTTCTTAATTTGTTAAATTTCAGGTATTTTAACTTTCCTTGTTTTGTTCCAAAATTTTTCCATTTTCTTCTCTATTCCATCATAGAAATCATTTCCTTTGTAACCCACTATTTTCTTATTCTCTTTCTCAATTGCACACCTACTGTTATATTGAATGGCAGTTAGTTTTCTAAAAATATTTATATAAATAGACACATTCATAACAATAAGGACAGTAAATAAAAAAAATCAGGATAGCAGCATTTTTATTTAATTTTTTTTTTTTTCAGACACTTGTCAAAAATATATTTCATCAATATTTCACAAAATAATGTATTCTTTTTTCTAAACAATAATACTTAATAAATACACTTACGGTGCTTATTTGCAGATTTTTATTTTTACTAAAGAATGTTAAACAACACTTATTAAACAATTAATAAATTCCTTATTTCCCTGAAGTTTAAACTAAAGGTTTGATTTAATAAAACTATAATTGTAAAACGCCATTATCATTTTGAAATTGTATACATATTAATATCATATAGTGTACTTTTATAATTTTTATTTCCATAGATTACCCTTATTATTTAATTAAAAAAAGTAGTAAAAAGTTCATGAAAATTGTGACATATTTTAACTGAAAAAATATGACAAACTGGAAGATTATCTTATACATACAGTACTTTCAGGCTTAGTATTAAAGTAATAATAGGTCAAGTTTTAAAAAAATATCACATAGTTAAAAGTACAAAAAAGTGAACTAAAACTCTAAAAAGAGATTCAGTATTAAAAATTCAAAATAACTTCGTTTTGTGTTTTGAAAATGATCTTCTTTAGTTACTGTGCAATTTTATTACTATATTAATTATTAAACACACAACAATTTTTAAGCAACAGAATTACTCCATGCTTCTTAACTGTTTCTTCGTAGAGTTTATTTTATTTTTTTAAGTCTCTAAATAATATGCTTCATTTTATTTGCTTCTTAACTTATACAATTTGTGACAATGTAAAGTCTGTCAAAAATTACTGGTTGTTCAAACTTGGATTTATAAAATCAAATTAGTCTCAAGTGAATTTCATCTTACACGTCCTGGTTTTTAAAAAAAGTTATACAGCCACAATATGATACCATCTTATCTGTATTTTCTTACAATTCAAAAAGTTTTATTAATTTAAGTTAATTTCTGTGTCTCTGTTTATGATCCTCAGTATGAATTTTGTAGTAACAGCCCAAATAAAATTGTTTCCCCTATTGGCTGGCATCATGTAATATTATTACACTCATCACATCCACCCACTTAGTAAAATATACAATAATATTTATAGCTTGTCTAAGAAATGAAAGCTCTTAAGAAGTTGAAATTAATGGAATGGTTTTATTGAACTTTGTCCTTATCACAATAGTAAAAAACTAACCTAACTACATTCTTAATTTTATACAGTAAAAATCAGCTTATAAACTAAACATAAAATAGATTTTCGATGAGTTATCTATTATACATGAAATTACACAATGAATGAAAATCAATATCAACAAAAATGTGATGCAATGAAAAAGCATATGATCTAAGGCAAATTTTTCAAAATCAGCCTCAAATGACAATGAACACATGAGTTCTTGAAAACTTCAAATATGTATGAAATTCATGAACTGGATCTCCTAAGTGGTTGTGCTTCCTTTTCCTTTTCTTGCATTTCTACATCACGGTTCTGAGCAGGTTTTGGGCTGTTCCATGACTGTAACTCTCCAGTACCAAATATCAAGAACATTAGACCTCCCAGGGTGTATGTACACGCTAGGATCCAAAACACTATCTTCCACTGTCCATATGATTGCTGGAACATTATACAATTAAAAGTAGGTTTAGGTTCATATTAGACTTTGTTTATCAAAACCGAAAATGAGGGTTTACCCTTTCCCCTCGAAACTGTCTGTTAAAAAAATGTTCTATCATATCAGGTGTCCAGTACAGATGGCCACACTTGTTTCTACGTCAGCTCGCCAGTCGAACACCTGCTAGTGACCCGTAAGGTCGGGTTGCCACCTTTGTTGGCCATGGCTGTTTTGTTTATGAGATCAGCAGCCATGTCATTTTTCCGTTCTCGTCAGGTCGGAACCCATTATATGATCATTCAGCCTTATCGTGATTGCACCTGGTTTTTAAAGTTTATATACTACGTATTTAATTTAAATGATGATCTGAATATTTTTATTGAATATTTAAACAATGGAGCATTACATGATATAGTTTTTCTTATTCTATTATTAGTATAATATATTTTAAAATACTATTGAAAAACATAGAACATACTATGAGCACGATCGCTGAGCTGGTGGCAAAATCGTGATGTCCAACTGGCCTGGCCATCCGAGGGGAAAGGGTTAAGTCTCCAAGAGAAAAAAACTGTTTCCTATCATATTTTTGCAATGAAATCAACACTATAGTTCATGAAAATCATATTTGGTAAGAATTTAGAAAACACAATAATAAAATAACTTATCTGATTTGCACGAAAATTATTGCTGCTATAAAATTTGACGACTTAAGAAAAAGTAACATTTTCTTTAAATGCATTATTTTGAAAGATGTGACTTTTTAAAAAAGAGCAATAAATACAAATAAACTCTCATAATGTTGTTCTCTTTGACTAATTAATTGTTAAACATATATTTAATATTGAATCATTAACACATTCAAACCAACTTCACAATCAAAGAAATGTGCATGATTTGCACATTTGAACATACGAATAACTTATTTTGCAACCGAACTTACTAATATGCACTACTTCTATTTAAGTAATTTTTAAATAACCTAACATACGAATATCAAGAACAAATAAATAAAGATTATACAAACTAATTGGTGTTAAGAAATACAAATAATACATTTTTTTGGATGTTCTGAACACAACAGAGATTTACACTAGAAAAAAATAAACAAATTTCAATAAAAGAAAACAAGTTCATTCAATGGAGTAAAAAAGTACACAGAAAGTATATGTGCACAGTACAGAGTATAGGAATATTTTACACTAACGAATTAAATAACCCTTTCCACTCAATTATTTTTTTAACTGTCTGCCCCTTCAGATCGTAATATTATGACGTATTTTCGGTAGTAAGAAGCGGTTGAGTATTTGTGACGTTATGCAATAATTAAAATCTTATAAAATGAATTTAAACACTTAAATGTATATTTTATGTGCTAGAATGGAAAGAAAACAAAAGTTAACTAAAACTTTTTTTGTAAAATGGTATGATATCCTTGAAATATTATATATCACCATCACCACTATTTACTGTTTGGTCTACTTGTACAACACTGTCACTTTCTTAGATATTTTCCAATGTTGGAAGAATTATTTTATCATTACTAACACCTTCACCTTCACTTGTATTTGTTATATTACTTCAGCATCCGTAAGATTTGGATTACTATGAGCCGATATTTTTTCACTACTGACAAGTGTCAACTAACGAAACATTGAACTGAAGATTAGAATAAACAAGGAAGAATAACAATAACATCACGTAACATTCCAGATGTAGTTCATTTAGTTTCCGCATGATAGCAGCACGAATTGGGAAAAACAATAACCAAAAGAAATTGCGTCATTGCTGTCTCAGACGCTGTCCGACATATGAGTGGAATGGCTAAATTACGATGTCGGACAGCGTATAAGTGGAAAGGGTTAGTAAGAGATTAACTGTATCCAAAATGTTCGACATTGAGACATCGAGAGTAATAAATTAAGTAAACAAATGTCATGACACTGGCGTAATAAATTAAGTAAATAAACGTCATATCATCCATGTACAATATACAACTTTAATCAAAAATAGAACAAATAATAATGATAATTTCTATTTTTAAATACATACAGAACACTGTCTGCAACTAAACACTATATTTCCATTAAACAAACTTGTCAAAATGGTACTTCTATTTTTTTTTTTTTTTTTTTTTTAATTTAGCAGAGGTAGGCTACTCAATTTTTTATTTGATTTGGTAAGACAAAATTATACAAAATATACAACAAGCTGTGTTTTGTATTTCATGAGGTGCATTATGTAAACACAGAGTTATAAAAAGGTGACTGTACTTACATTATCCTTGGTGAGGGCACCAACCATGTATGCGGACAAAGAACCACCAAAGGACGAGAGTGTGTTTGCCATTCCAAAAATAGTCCCTATCAACAAATACAAGGGATTTAAATGTTTATCCAAAGTTAAATTACACAGAACAGACAGGTATCCACGTATTACGTAGGACAAGAACAACCATTTTTTAACTTTTATCCTTCTGCATGTATAGTTCAATTTTTACAATGGTAGACTCGGGCTCCGGAAGTGGTTGTAGGCGAGGAGCAAGGGGCGAGGAGTGTCATTGTTTGTTCAAATTAGGTCACTCGATGTAGGAATGGCTCATCGGACTGCATTCATTCGTTTGGGTTAGTAGTGAACTGCCGAGTTTATGGTTATAAAAATTGTACTATAACACAAAATAAATAAAGCGGCTTGCCTCTATTATTGCTTTTACTTCAGCAGATCCCACCATTGTGGCAATGCTCCAAAGTTATGCCTTTGCTTACTTTCAATTGGCCTTACACAAAAAAAATAAAAAGGGAGGCTGATTGACTATTAGACTTCAGGGACAAAGTAACTAGTCCCAAACGAGAGTCAAGATACACAACCAGGTAGGAAGTCATCCGAGAGGGTTCTGGCCTGGATCACCGCATCCCATAAGGCGATTTAGTGTGTATTCACTACATGATTTCTGCAGAGCTAGCTAGACCTTCACTCTATGTGCAAATGCTTTTTCCCTTAATAAAAAGAATAATAAATAATCCTGCATCTTACTAAATAGCATTACACTATGGTTTTTATGAGCACTGATGGCAAGAAACATGCTGACGCAACAAATAAATATGGGTTCTCATACAGCAGATTAGGGTTTGTAAAATCAATCCAGTAAGAAATGAACAAGAAAAATTATCTAGTTGCAGTTCTAACTAAGGAAGAAGAATTTACAGACTATGATAGTTTCTAAATAATGATCCTTCTCTTTATTATGCAACAGAATAAAAGAGAGATATTTAACATTTAATGCTAAGACATGTTCAATAGACAATGATAACAAATTTAGGAGACACTTTAAAGTCTCTATTTAATATCTCTCTATGCTTTCTATTGTAGTAAGAATATTTATTTAAATAATCAGTTATGGTTGGCAATTTTTTATTTTCATTGTGCCAATCAGATCTGGTATTTAAATCATCTACTTATGAAATAACACCAATTATAGTAGTTTTTATAAATATGGGTTTTCTTATTAGTTTGTCAACTGTTGTAAAATAATACAAAAGAGCTCTGCAAAGCATAACCTCAATAACATCAACTTCTGAATACTTAAATACTTTATTTTTGATTGGTTGAAGCATTCTTTGCATACTGTTGTATTCTCATATGAGAAATTAAAGGTGTTGTACATTATTGATGTCATAAACTCAAACCTTTTCCTCTTTTTATTTACTTCTTTGCCCACAGCTAAAACATTAAACTACCTGAATAATATTGGTGCACATTAGTTCAGATTTGTGGGTGTCAATTTTATAATGAAAAATATATGAATACTGACATTATAATACAAAAATAAAATATCTGAATTATTCATTTTATTTGTTTCATTATAACTGAAAATGCCAATCTGAAATACATGGACAAATTCGAGTTAAATAAATGTTGACTGAAAGTTGAAGCTTAAATTAAAATTTAAAGCCATACCTACTATATCGCACTTTACTGCAATTATTTTCTACACACTTTTCATTATATGGAGATAGTAGATGTAGTTCGTTCCGCTTTTTTTTGCAGTAGTGTTCTGACCACAAGCGAAAGTGTCCACCACAAGCACATCGTAGTACAATAGAGGCCACAAACAACAATGCACTACGCCTGGCATCAGCCACTGTTAAGTATTTGGTTAATGGTCAAGCTCAGACACCACTGGACACAAGTTTACGGATTATATTAACATGTGGCGTAGTGTAATATGATTCCCTATAAATAATGCTTTTATGCCAACCCGGACACATGTTGCTCACCACATGTGTACTAGTGTGTGTATTAGAGGCCTTAGTACTTACTTACTTACTTAGTTGGCCACTCAAACCGTAAAAGGTTTTTGGCCTCACCAACAATTTGCCTCCACTTCCTCCTGTCTTGCATCATCTCTTCTTCCACTCCCATTTTCCGCATTTCCCTTTGCACCTGATCTTTCCATCTCAGCCTTGGTCGACCCAAAGGTCTTCTTCCTGCTGGTCTTCCTTCCATTACTCTTCTCAATACAGATTCCTCCTCCCATCTGTTTACATGGCCTGCCCATCTGAGTCGTCTTGATTTTCCTTCTGCTACTATGTCTGCTTCCTTAAACAATTCTCTAAGTTCCTGATTTTTCCTTATTCTCCATTGTTCTTCTTCTTTCACTGGCCCATATATTGCTCTTAATACTTTATTTTCAAAGGTTACTAATCGCCTTTCTGTTTTCTTGCTCATTGTCCATACCTCAGAGCCATATAGGACTACTGGCCTTATAATTGTCTTGTACATTTGTTCTTTGGTTCTTCTTGATAAGGTTTTGCTTTTCAACATTTTTCCTAAGGCCCAATAGCACCTATTTCCGTTCAGTAACCTTGTTTCAATTTCTGTTTCTTCTTTATTTTGTTGATCAATAGTGACACCAAGGTATTTGAATTTTTCACAACTATTGAATTTATATGGATTCACTTCTAAAACCTGCTCTCTTTCTAATGCATTCCGTTCTATTTTAAGATATTTGGTTTTTTCTTCATTGATTTCTAAGCCTACTATTTTTGCTTGAGTAATGAGCTCCTCAGCCAGACGTTTGAGACCGTCCTCGTTTTCGGCTAATAAGGCTACATCGACTATTAACTTAAGTTCAACTCTTAGAGGCCTTAGAGTTGAACTTAAGTTAATAGTCTTTTTAAACGACAATTACTTTTGAAAACTTTTTTAAGAAAAGTATGTCTGTGATCCAAAATAATGAAACATGACTACTTTTGTCCTAGGACCCCTACACTGTTATTTATAGTTAAGCTACTAGGGAGAATAATAAAATCATCCAAGAAAACAGTACTAAACAGCATCAGTATTTTCAATATGTAACCTAAAAGCCTAAATTATTTTGAAAATGAAATGAAAAATAGCAAGACAAGGAAATAATTAGCCAATATGTAGAAAAACGTTCTCTTACTTCCTCTTTGATGACATAATCAATAAACTAACTTAACTCATAAAGACTGAAAAAAATAAAACGAAAGGTGTCTATGTACATGACACTAAATGTACTATGAATTTTTAAATATTAAGTAAATTACCTGAAAAATTAGGTGCAATGTCAAGTCCATTGCCCAGATATCCCGCTGTAACAGCACCATTCACTGTAAGAGCTGTTGTGAATATTACCACTGAACTAATCCTGTCACAACCAAGGAACACCTGGGCTATCATCAGTAAGCCTGGCACCATCACAGCTGAAATCATAAAACTCATAATTTATTAACTACCCATAATCCTTTGTTCCACAATACCAATGTAATATTATCAGTTTCTCTGAATTGCAGTGTAATTTTCTTTAAGATGTCGGTAAACCTTTCTGTCTGGAGCATGATTTGCCCAGTTGCTTTATCTCTGCTTCCAGGTGTTTTGTAGTTTGAACATTCTGGTTGTCTGTTAAACCAGGTATACCTTGGCTGTGCAATTTATAATACTAATACAGTACAACTTTGGCTATTCAGTCCTGCTTTATCTGGTTGTCCGTGTTATCCTGTTTGACAATCAGACAATAATAATATCTTTCTATTAGGTAAAATTACAACTAGGCGGAAGCGCTGTTCAGCTTTACAACACGAGTCTCGAACACAAATGTTTGCGTGTTACATATTGATTATTGCAGTCGCTGTTCTTTTAAATTCTTCATTACCATTTGTCACAGCATAATGCCCCGGTAGATTCACAAGCTGGTAATTTGCTTACTTCTGTAAAAGAACGGCTGAAAAAGTTCATTTATCATATCGGGAAATGGAAGAGTTCATAACGTACAGACTCTCTTCATTGTTCGTTATTAGTTGACTATGATGGAGGGAAAACATTTCAGTTCATTTAAGGAATATAGTTACTGCTCATCTTTTTACAATTACACAGCATGGCAAATTTTTATCTAAATACTAGACAGAAACTTGACATTGATGTTAGAATTTTAATTGAGTAAAACACAGTTATTTTTTAAACCATCCTGTGTATAAGAGACACAAGATATCGACAATATGTAGCAGGTGCGTTCGTCTCATCAAAATTTGCAATGCTTTCACAATTTGCGTTCTATGGAATTGTAGGCATTCCTCTCTTACTTCCAATCTGATATAACTTACTGAATCTGTTTTTTGTTAGAAAACCAAGTTTTTTGTGATTTATGTTTTATCTAGCATTACACGTAATGGGTCAAATAACTAAGGTTATACAGTACTTTTTCGCCCTGAGTAGTTATAATTGTTTTTTTCATTCACCAATCACATGAACCAACTTGCAGGCTGAGCATCAACTTTATCAAACAAATGAAGAACCAACCATTAGCTAATATCAAAATGTTGACCTTGCTCTCCGTATCCCTCAGTCAAAGCTACTCAGTCACCACAGAGCATTGAAGCTTTTTACATAGTTCATATTTTAAATTTTACATTTTATTTCAGTTCTCAAACAATATGGATCTAGTCAGAGTCAACACGAAAAATATACAGTAACCAACAGTATAAAAGCTAAAATACAATTTTTTTTAGTAAAATAAAACTTTACCCGCCAGTTCACATGGGCTACTACAGTTCATTCAACGAGTGAAAGCCGACCGTTGACTCAGTGGGGATTCGAACCTTGGACCTTGCCTTCCGCCGTCCGAAGCCTTAACCACTGAGCCACCATGTCAGCAAGATTGAAACTGTGATTCAGAATAGAGAATATCAAAAACTTTTACTGCACTGGCCTGACTACGAAAAAGATTGAAACGTTATAGATATTTTGAAAAGTTAGAGAAAGATTTAACTGAATATACAGTTCAAAGCATATGCATAAACAATTGGCCCATTTGAACCTAAATCACAAATCTAGACGGTTTGTATGTATTAATATATAGTGAGACAGCCACAGTTCGTAGCAAGTGTAACCTCCACAAGTTTTCTCTAAAGTTAGATCCACTTCACTTCTTACTGCAAGCAACAGATTGTAGCACGTGTAGCTTTGTTTGAGGGGCAGCTTAGACAACATTTAAAAAAACCTTTCTTTTACAAAATAAGCAAATGCAGTTTTAGTAGTACTTCAATGATTATTTTAAAACTGCCAAAAGCTTCTCATTGAAAAATTTAACGAGTTAATCAAATTTGATATTTTCCTCATCGAGTCCTTAGTGGAACTGAGATTGTATGGTAATTGAATTCATATATGGTAATTTTTTAAACACTAATGACGATACCTGATGAAATGTGCCTATGTTAAATTAATAGAATTGTGGAGTTACAAGAATGAATGCAATTAGTATTTAAACTCTACATACAAGACATAGTAATGTATAATGTGCTGCCATGAGCAGCAAACTAGATTAGCACTGCCACGAACAGCCCAACTTTAATGAACCACCTCAATATATATATATATATACTGCATTACGATTTTATTTATTACCATAAGATCAGGATCAAGACAGGCAGCCTGCAACTAACTCTGTGAGTCATATTATAAACTATTGTCTAATTGCCTTATTACCTGCACTACTGACAAAAACCTTAACACTTCGGCTGCTCTCCAACCATATCATTGTACATGATTCTACCGATAAAAGTTTCACAACGGTATATCGTTTTGCATGTTTTGGACAGAAAGTGAATTGCAACAATATATCGTTCTAACATAATAATTTTAATTTTGCCACGTTATCTAATTATCTAAAACAAGCCACGTCCGGTCGAACTTTTTTTGACTCCATGATTTTTTTTATTTTTAAATGTTTATAGGGGTTTTTGATAACGAGAAATCTATTGGTACCAGTCCAATAGAAATTCTTATTTCTGCCCCAGAGGCTCCTAGACTTTCCGTGTAACACGATGAGGCTGCGCAGTAGACTGTGTCATCACATGGGCGAAATAAGCTTATTTGTTTATTCTATTAAATACTGGTAACTAAATCTACCAAATGGATAGAAGTATTCAGCTAAATAATAAGCAAGTTATAGATCACTTATCAGCTGGAATTGTGATTACGGGGATTAGAACAGTATTTTTATGTTTATTTTTACCATTTAGCACATGTGACGTCATGGGAGATGTGCGAGATACCTACCGTCTTCTTTTCTAGGTACCGTATTTTTCATGTGTTTTGCTATAGTTACTTAGCAGTATAATGTTATTTATTTTGCATTTTATGGAATAACGTTAACGAAAACCCATAATTGAGTAATGTTAAACTAATACACCCAAGTGGGGTATCAAATAAAAGGTATTCTTCTCTTAATTACTAATACTCCATCATATTTAAGAAAAGACTATGTTTATAAGCTCCACTGACCCAAAATTCATAGTCATACTGCTTAAGAGTCCTGGCGAGGCTTAAGATCATTTATTCCATTTATTCCATTCCAACGGTCAAAGACCAAATTACAAACATGTACATATGAAATACATATGAAATAACACTTACTTATAACACTACTTATAATTAAAGGGCTAAGCCAAACATGCAAGTGGACTTTTAATATTAGGCATGATAATTAATCACTAGTGAAACTGTGTAACTAATGATAAGTAGGTACCAATAATGATGAATATAAATTAAGAATGTATACATAAATACAGTAAATTAAGATGCGGCTTCTATGAAGAGATGCAAATATGCACAAGCTATATAATAAATAACAGTGAAAATAAACTATCTATAATAATAACAAATCCAAAAACTTATATAATAAAACAGTGAAAATAAACTATCTATAATAATAACAATTCCAAAAACTTTGATGATTACAGTTAAAAGCTATGAATAATAAATAATAACTATGCCACAAACCATAGATGAATAACAAGTGTATAGCTATAAAGGCAGCCGGGGGGCAGCAAGCACGCGTCTTCTAATAAATGTTGGACTGTCATTGAAAATATCGAACGTGTCACAGAAACTATTCCCGAGCCTCATCATTCTGGCGAGCGGACCATGGAATTCATAGGAGCGTTGGTAGTGGCGCCTGCTGAATAAATCACGTGACCGGGTTCTAGCTGTTGGAGTACGGAAGTCCACTTGTGACAGAAGCACCGGGCAATCTAGCTGTCCATTTACCAGTTTGGTCAAGAACAGAATATCAGCAACGCAACGTCTCACTTGAAGATCAGGGAGAATAAGCTCAGCCTGCAGTCCAGCAAGAGGGATTTCCCTGTGGTACAGTCCTTGTCGAACCCCCACCAATCGTATGAACTTCCTCTGCACAGCTTCCAGTTTCTCAATAAGTCCCAGATGGTAGGGAGACCAGACAGTGCTAGCATACTCCAGGAGTTGGCGTACAAAGGAAGAGTAGAAAGTTTTCAAGACAAGGGGATTTGTCATACCACGAGTTGACCTAGTGATGAAACCCAGCATTCTGTAGGCTCTTCTGCAAAGGTCGTCAACATGATCATTGAATGTAAAGTCAGACACAAATGTAACACCCAGATCCTTAATCGTGGACACTCTTCCTAGGGGTTGATTATCTAGAGTGTACTGGAAGTGGTTCATACTGTACAAACGACCAAAGGTCATGACGGAGCACTTTGAAGAGTTCAGCTTCATGTTGTTAGTGACGCACCAATCCAATACATTTGTAAGACTAGTTTGTAGCCGTGCAAAGTCCTCATCACTGAAGACCACGGTGTAAATCTTCACATCAGCAGCAAAGAGTAGAGCATCCACCAGGAGAACGGACGTTATGTCATTTATAAACATGATGAATAGGTATGGACCAAGGAGCGAACCTTGAGGAACGCCGGAAGTTTGTAGAAATTCCTGGGAAAGTGCATCAGGCAATTTTACTCTTAAATGCCGACCAAGCAGATAGTCACAGATCCAGGAAAGTAATGGGCCATTGATACCATATGCATTTAACTTGCTGATTAGTATAGAGTGGTCAACTTTGTCAAATGCCTTGGCAAAGTCGATAAAGGCAACATCCAGCTGTTTACCTGATCCTAGAGCAGATAATATACATTCTTCGAATATCATTAGGTTGGTGACAGTTGACCTGGATGTGTTGAAGCCATGTTGACTAGGACAGACTAGGGGTTTCAGAAAGGGCTTAAGGCGAGATAGCACTAGCATTTCGAACACCTTTCCCACTGCTGACAGGATTGTAATAGGTCGGTAGTTCTCGACTTTCGATGATGTGCCTGCCTTGTGGATAGTAACAATATGCCCCATCTTGAGAATTTCTGGAAATATTCCTTGTAAAATGGATAGGTTGAATAGTGGTCAGAGGTTGGGCCAAAGTGTCACAGCAGTGATTTAGAAAGGACGGAGATACACTGTCTGGGCCAGCACCTTTCGTGATATCAATGTTCCTGAGGGTTTCTGAGACTTCCAATACAGAGAATGAGGTCATAGACAGAGATGAATCGACATTAAAGTTAAATGTTGGCGGTGAAACTACAGGCTTCGAGAAAACAGATGAAAAGAATTCTGAAAACATATCGGCTCTCTCTTGTGGATCATTTGAAGAATAGCCATTATAACTAATAATAGATGGTATACTAGGAGATTTGGCAGTGGAACGAACAAAACTCCAGAAACTTTTAGGGTTGTGTGGAATTGAGTCTTCTATGTGCTTCAGATAGTTTCAATAACAAGTGCGACTAAGATTCCGGCAAACCTTACGCAACTCACAAAACCTTGAGTAGTGTGTTGGACGGAAAGTTTGTTTGTAACGCTTGTGGGCTATCTTCTTCTGGATAACCAGATTGATAAGCTCCGAAGAAAACCACTTAGGGAATGGTGAAGTTCCTATTCGTTTTGTGGGGCTGCACATAACGCTATCTTAATCTTCCTCACAAGGCTATATGCCAAGATCCACAAAAGGGACTGTAGCAGAGTGCCTCGGTGAGGCCACAGGCCTAACTTTCCCCCGCAAGGCCGGAGTTCTACAAAGGGGCCTGTAACAGAGCATTTTGGGTAGGCCATAGGCCGAGCTCCTCCACGAGGCCGCAGACCAAGTTCCACAAAGAGGCTAAAGGTAAACGCGGAAGACATCCTAAACGAAATCTTATTAATAACCTACAAGTTACAGCAACAACAAACGATTCTCAGAATCCTCTGGGGAATATAGGTGCTACCTCTTCAGTTTTAAAAATTCAA